>JAGFNQ010009224.1:0-89316 GCA_024364735.1 Boesenbergia rotunda | reverse complement strand
CGATAGAGGGGGGTGAATATCGTTAAAACTTTTTCTTCGGATTAAGGAAAGAGTAAATGCAGTGGAAACAAAAACAATCACACAGAAACACAAGTATTTTACTTGGTTCGGAGTCGCGGTCGACTCCTACTCCAAGGCCCACGGACCTTGACCGTTTACTTTGGGCAATTCTATAATCGCGCAAAAGGTTTACAAATTTCAGTACAAGAGTATTGCAGTAAATAACAAGAACTACACATTTCGTTACCGACGCCCGATGTGGATCGTACTTCGGAGCAGAGGGTCGTCGTCGGCGCTGGAATCTCGAAGTCGGAGTTTACCGGAGCGGAACGCTTGAACGAAAAACATTGGAGCGTTAGAAAGTTGTGTCTTTGAAGCCTTGGGGTCGAGCCCCTTTTATAGTGCTCCTGGGGGCGCCTGATTCGCTGGGGGCGCCTCACACGTGCCTTCATCTGCGGAAAACTCAATCAGCAGCTCGGTCAGCGCTTATCCCCTTTGACTCGGCCTCTGGAGCTGACTGGGGCGCCCGGGATCTCCTGGGTGCCTAGCTTGACTTGGTCTGCTGGCTTCGTGGCTGATTTGCTTCGATTACCTCATTGACTTTGACCTTGGGCGCCTGGGACCTCCCGGGCGCCTAGCCCAGTGTGATTTCGAAGCGTTCTTGCTTCTTTGCTGTTTTGGATTTCACCTTGGGCACCCGGGACCTCCCGGGCGCCTAGCCCAGTTTCCTACCCCCTTCCTTTGGGGCGTTCTGAGCTGCAGAAACACACTCCTTCGGTCCCTGCAACCAAGGTTAGTTCCAAACCAAACAATGCAAGAATGTTAGTCAATATTTACAGCCGTAGCTGTTTTGGTTCTGACTTCGGGTCTCCCAAATGGAACCCTAGGTCGAACCGACGCCTACTATTCCCTCGACGGGGAACACGTCCTCACCTACTCCTCTCAGGAGAGTTTACCTTTTGCTAACCGGCTCCTCCGGTTGGACTTTTGGCCAATCCACCTGACCAGGTCTTCGTGCCCAACTTTCGGTCAGGTCTTCTTGCCCAACTTTCGGTCATGTCTTCGGTGCCCAGCCCCTTGCCAGGACTTCTTGCACAGTCCTCGACCAGGACTTCTTTGCCTGATTTCCGATCAGGTCTTCTTGCCCAGTCCTTGACCAGGACTTCTTGCCCAGCCCTTGGCCAGGACTTCTTACCCAGTCCTCGACCAGGACTTCTTGCCCAACTTAACTAGGACTTTCCTGCACACTTGAGTAACTTTATTAGATCACAAATAGTACTTAACTTTGAATCCTTTGCCAATATCAAAACAAGGTTCGATATGATGCTTCCAGCACCAACAAATCCTTTTCCAGGGAGCATGGTGGAGATGAGGTCCGGGGTCTCGCTGAAGACCCTGGAGGATGCGGGACTCCCGGGTTATCTGAAGAGTCCAGGAAAAACCTTATGTGGTCCGCCAGGGGGCATGGGGGAGATGACTCATCCTGCTGATCACCAAACCCCTGGTTGGCTTGTGGCGGTGTCCCCCACTCACCATCGGCAACTCGTTTCCTCCAAGTTTCGGGCGGAGGAAGGTGTCTGTGGGGTACATCGTCACCAAGAGGGGAGGGGCTACAGTCGCTAGTTTTTCTCTTTCTTCTTTTCGTTGAGAATATTCGGTTGCTGTTCCCCCTCCTCAATTAGGGTGATTCTTACTTGTGTCTTTTCTCGACCTGGAGGAGAATCGCAGTTGCTGCGATCTAGAGTTGCATCTTTATATGCTTCGGAGAGAAATTGCAGTCACTACTCCCCTTCCTCTTTTTTCTGCCTCTTGAATGTTGTATTCGGCGGCATCTTTATGAAAAAGAGAAGGGGTGTCCAGATGGGGTCGAGCTACTCATGTGTTACCTTAGGCATCCATCCCCGTCCCTGACTATTCGAAGGGAGTACCCAGAAGTTGGAAAAAGATTCCGAGCCCTATCGACGTGCTTCCGTGTACTGTGTACCTCGAAGGCAGTTCGCGAAGGAACGGAGCTTTAGAGGCGAACGGTTCAAGTAGAAGAGTCCTTTCTCTCATCCAATTGTACCTTAATAGTTTTCTAAGATGCTGTTCTCCCTGTGTTTTTCATGAATAAAACAATATTTTTGCTACCCTGTGTATGTGTACGACTGGGTTATTCTCTTTGACGTTCTGCTTATGTTCCCCTGGTCAGGCGTGCTACTTCGTCATTGCTTCCGCAGCTCCCACTCATCCTGAGTGCTCGGGTGATTGTGAGGTACCTTGGTTTGCGTTCTTGGTGGGGAGTTTAGAACAATCCTGACTAGGCCTAAGTACCCCGGGTATCGGCTGTATCGCGGGGTATTAGGGTTTTGGATACTTAGTCGGGCGCGTATGTCCCAGATCAAGGCTAAGTACCCTGGGCGTCGGTTGTACCGCGGGGTATTAGTGTTTTGGATACTTAGTCGGGCGCGTATGTCCCATACCAAGCCTAAGTACCCCGGGCGTCGGTTGTACCGCGGGGTATTAGGGTTTTGGATACTTAGTCGGGCGCATATGTCCCAGACCAAGCCTAAGTACCACGTGCATCGGCTGTACTGCGGGTATTAGGGTTTTGGATACTTAGTCGGGCGCGTATGTCCCAGACCAAACCTAAGGACCCCGGGCGTCGGTTGTACCGCGGGGTATTAGGGTTTTGAATACTTAGTCGGGCACGTATGTCCCAGACCAAGCTTAAGTACCCCGGGCGTCGGTTGTACCGCGGGGTATTTAGGGGTTTCAACTCCTCGGTAGTGCGTGGCTATCTTGGGGGGAAAGTATCTCTCTTTATTACTTTATTTTTCTGCATGAGCACAAAGATACACAGACTGACACTCTAAATAAAACACGCATCTTACCAAGACCCAACGGGTCCGCGACTGCAGCCGGGCCGGGGCCTCCTGCGTTTCTGCCTTCCTTCTGCAGCTAGTCCTCTAGGCCTGGTGGGTTCTTCCGAGATTCTATTCTAACCTCCCCGCTGTAGCACCGCCGAGACACTAGCTGATCCCCTCGGACTTCCACCACTCGATCGCCCACCGGGAACTTGATCTTCTGGTGATAAACAGAGACCACGGCCTGGAAAGTGCTGAGCGCTGGGCGGCCCAGGATGGCATTGTAAGAGGAGGGCGCGTCCACAATTAAGAAAGGAGTCCTTCGAGTTCTTTCGAGCCCGTCGCTGCCCAACGAGAGTGACAAGGTGAGTTGCCCCAATGGCTGTACTCGATGCCCCGTGAAACCAAATAGTGGGGTCGAGACAGGGAGCAATTCATCCTCATCTATCTGCATTTGCTCTCAAGCCGCCATGTACAGAATGTTCATGGAACTCCCCGTGTTTACGAAAATGCGCTTCACCTCATAATTGGCAATGTGGGCCACGATCACTATGGCGTCCTCATGGGGAGCTTCTACTTCTTCGAGGTCGGATGACCCAAAAGAGATTGTAGGGACTGGCACCTAGCTTCGGCTTGTCCCGATGGAGTAGTTTTCTAGCTGCCGGGTGTAAGACTTTCTTGCTCGGTTAGAGTCTCCTCTAGTAGGTCCTCCAGAGATGACCCCTACATGGCTCGAAGGTGGGCCACGCATGGGGGCTTTGCCTTTTTGGGGATCTCTTTCTAAGGAAAGGGATCTTCGGGGTGCAGGCCCCTGACTCCTACCTCGCGATCGTGATCGAGACTGAGGTCGGGCTTCATTCTCCACGGCATGCCGTCGCCGAGGTTGGTTATTGCGAGGACTCCGCCTCCCGAGGTGAGCTCGAGGGCATTTGGCGCTATAATTCCTGAGATGCTCTCAGAGCCTAATTTCCTGGGGTATTCCCGAGAGGGATCTTCTAGCCGACCTTCCCGGGCGAGTCGCTCGCGGTGAGTCCTGGGGCCCGGGAAGGAGGGTTATATTAACCCGGCGTATTGTGTCCCACAACTTCTTCATCCCTCGTTCTGGTCAAGGCTCATTCAACCCTATCATTATCTATACTTCCTTCAGATCTTATTTAATATACTAACACTCCACTTATGAGTACACAGTTTGATGGACAACATATCACTTGTCACAAATTTATGAAAAATGTTTATCTTAGGTTTTTTTACCAATTATGGTACATTTAGTGCTACCCTTTCTATGAATTACACTATGTTGAGTCAAAGTCAAATCTTGTCGACATTTTTACCAAGTCACTTTCCGATTCGGAGTTCACCTCTTTAAAAAGAGGCCTTGGTATGTGTTTTGTAGAAGTATAGGATGGACGTTGGAGCAATACAATAGGAAGGTGGTGTTTGATCCATTAGGGAATGCAAGTGGCATAGTGTTTAAATGTATCAAATTATGAAAAATAGACCCACTATGGGGAATGCAAGTGTTTAATTAATGGAAATCTTGCCTAAAGATCATAGTTGGACATTTTAAAAACATTTGAAAACTATTCTGTGCTTTATATGTTTTGCCATAAGCTTGGAAGTTGTATGAGTCCATAATTAGTTTGAAAACTTGATACAAAATTAGTGGTTTTCAAGAAATTTGAACTTTAGTCAAAAGTCAAGCATGTTTGAAATTTTTCATGAACTGATATTTTTTCTTGATAGAGTATATGATATCAAACATGCTTGTAAATTTTCATAATTTTTGGAATTTTCTAAAATTTTTGGGGAGTTTCTGAAATTAGGCTCAGAAACTAGGAATTCTGACTAACAGAGTATCAGTCGACTGCCCCTTGGGGCAGTCGACTGGCACGGCTGATTTCAGATTCTGAGAGTTTTTCAGAAATGCAAACTTCACTCATTTGATGTCATGGGTTAGTATTGCTGTGGGCAATTATTTTGATGGTGTCAAAGGGGGAGAATGGGTGGTTTAAGTTAGGTTTGTAACTTAACTTTGGTTTATGAGAATTGAAAATGGAGAAGACATAGGTTAAGGGGGAGGATATCTCTTGTTTTCTTATTATGTCTTGGTTTCAATTACTGTTGTTGGCTAGTATTTTTCTCCCTAACTTAAGCATATTGTCACACATCAAAAAGGGGGAGATTGTTGGGGCAATCGACCCAAGGATGATCGGGAAGCTCATGGTTTTGATGTGTGTGTATCAATATGTTTAAGGTTAGGGTGTTATCTTGTTATTTGATATGTGTGATTGAGTTTGCAAGACTTGGAGAAACACACATGGAGGACATATCCGAGGGATGAGAGCCGAGGGAAGAGGACTCCAAGGGTAAGTCGGGAAGTGGATTACAAGGGCACACGTGAAGGGTGGCATGGAGGCAAGGCAAGGGAAGACTGCTCAGTTATGCGGGCCAAGGCCTGCTCAGTTATGTGGACTCGAAGATGTTCTGCCAGAGGAAATTGATAACAGCCTGCTCAGTTATGCGGGCCAAGGCCTCGAATTCTATCCACTTGGAGAAGTAATCTATGACCACCAGTCAGAACCTTTTCTGAGCAATAGCGGTCGGGAAAAGTCCCACTATGTCCATGCCTCACTGGTCGAACGGGCAAGAGACCACTGATGCCTTCATCATGACATTGGTCGATGGGGGAGGTTGTAGTGTTTCTGATATGATAGGCAGGTAGAGACAAGTTGGTTGGCATCCTTCTGCAGGGTTGGCCAATAATATCACGAGAGCAGTGCTTTCCGAGTCACGGCCCTAGCTCCAACATGACTTCCATATATCCCCATGTGTATTTCTTTCAACACGTATTTGGCGTCCTCTTCACCCAGGTACTTGAGTAGTGGTCGGGTGAAGACCCTCTTGTACAACGCATCCCCAACCAAGGAATACTGGACCACTCATTTTCTCAGGAGTCGGGCTTCCTCCCAGTTGGTTAGGAGTGTCCCGTTTGTTAGGTAGGCGATGAGCGGCGCTCTCTAGTCCGTCCCGAACTCCAACTCGGTCTGTTGCTCTATGTTCATCACCATCATTGTTTGACTGCTTGGTTGGGGAAGCACCCAGGAGCCTACTGAGCTAGCCAACTTGGCTAACTCGTCCGCCCGTAGGTTACTCTCTCTCGGGATCTTCTGTAACTGGACTTCTTGGAACCCAGCTTTTAACTTCTCATAGGCTTCCATGAATGCTTGTAACCGATCACTATTGACCTCGAACCGACCGACGAGTTGTTGGGTGGCTAACTGAGAGTCTATGTATAACATTACCTGAGTGGAGTCTACATGCTTGGCTACCTGTAGTCCCGCAATGAGGGCTTCATACTCGGCTTCGTTGTTCATGGCTCGGTATTCCAGCCAGACTGACAGATAAAAATGCTCTCCCCTTGGAGAGACCATCAGAATGCTAATGCCACTGCCCTGTTGAGCCGACGACCCATCCACGTAAATCTACCAAGCTTCCTCAGCTTCCTCCGAGTGTAATTCACTTAGAAAATCGACCAAGGCTTGTGCCTTGATAGCCGACCGAGCTTGATACCTGATGTCATACTCACTCAGCTTGGTGGTCCACTTGATCAGTCACCCCGATGCTTCTGGATTTGAAACTACTCAACCCAGATTACTGTTGGTCAGGACCACGATCGGATGCGCTAGGAAATACGGTCGGAGCCGCCGAGCAGCTAACAACAGGACGTAAGCTAACTTTTTCAAGTGTCGTGTATCGACACTCAACACCCTTTAATAGATGAGCAAAGGAATGCACCGGCTGCTATTCGACCTCATCTTGCCTAACTAACACCATGCTAACCGATTCAGCCAAGGCCGCCAAATACACATACAAAACTTCTCTGACCTCCGGCTTAGCCAAAATTGGCAACTCGGCTAGATATGTCTTTAGTTCTTCAAACGCCTTGTCGCAGTTAGCATCCCATTGGAATTTGGTAGCTTGACGGAGGGTCTTGAAAAAGGGGAATTCTCGCTCGGCAGATCGGGAAATGAAGCAAGACAGTGTCGTGATTCGCCCGGTGAGCCTCTGTGCCTCCCTGAGGTTTCGTGGTGGGGGCATGTCGAGCAATGCTCGGACCTTGCTTGGGTTGGCCTCAATGTCCCTCTCGGTGACAATATACCCGAGGAATTTTTCACTTTGGGCTCCAAAGAGACACTTGGCTGGGTTCAACTTTAGCCCATACCTGCGCAAGGTCTGACAGGTCTCCTCCACATTTGACACCAGGTCGGCCACTCGCCTCGACTTGATCAGGATGTTGTCTACGTATACTTCTATGTTCCGTCTAATCTGCTACCGGAAGACCTTGTTCATCATCCACTGGTAGGTGGCTCCGGCATTCTTCTGCCCGAACGACATGACCGTATAGCAATATGTGTCATCTGTCGTGATGAAACTGACATTCTCTTGATCCTCGGCCGGCAGGGGCACCTAGTGATAGCCTTGATACACATCCAACATAGAGATGAGCTCACTCTCGACGGTTGAGTCGACCATTTGGTCGATCCGGGGCAAAGGATAGCAATCCTTTGGGCAGGCTCAGTTAAGGTGTCGAAAGTCAATGCAGACTCTCCACTTGTTGTCAGGCTTGGCCACTAGGACCACATTGGCTAGCCAGGCCGGGAATTGGACTTCTCGGATGTGTCCGACCTCTAGCAACATCTCAATTTCCGCTCAGATGACTTTGTTCTGCTCCGTGCTGAAATCTCTCTTCCGCTGCTTGACCGACCTGACATTAGGGTACACATGCAGATGATGCTCGGCCACCTTTAGTCAGACACCTCGTAGTTCCTTTGCCGACTATGTGAACATGTCTTGGTTCTTCGCTAAGCATTCCAATAGTTATTTCTTCAGTTCACTCAGGAGGCCTGCAGCTATTTTGACTCAGGACTCCACTCGGTCAGGGAGCAATTAAACTTCCTCTTTATTCTCACACAGCTCGGCCCATAGAGAAGACTGTACCATATTGCAGCTGGTGGACGTGCGTCGAGCTTTCTGACTCTCGATCCAAACATCGTACGTATAGCATCGGCACGCCACCCTCTGGTCACCCTGACTTCCCCGACCTTGTCGCTGACCGGGAACTTGATCTTGTGGTAGAAGGTTGAGACCACAACTCGGAACTCGTTAAGAGCTGGTTGCCCCAAGATTACATTATAGGCAGAGGAGGCATCTACTATCAAAAAGGTAGACCATCTGGTTCTCTTCAGGGGCTCCTCGCCCAAAGAAACAACCACTCGAATCTGCCCGATCGGTTGTACATGATGTAGGACCGGTGCCGTCGATAGAGGGGGGGGGGTGAATATCGACTGAGAAATCTTCGCGATAAATCATAAACTTTCGATCGTTCTAATTAAAGCCTTAGTAGCACAGCAGAAAAGTAAAACAGAAAGATAAAGATGACAGTGCACACGGGATTTTTACTTGGTTCCCAACCCCCCAGGGTCAGTACATCTAAGGCCTATGCACGGGAATGCCCATCCACTATTGGTCTCCTTTCCGGACTTTCCGGAGGAGGAGAAACCCATCTTATAGTGCAGAAATTACAATCAAAGATAGATAAAAGATAAGTACGGAATTGTAAATTCAAACCGAACAAACAAGATCTGAAACTCGGCCGATCTGGACCTCCGATGTGCCGCGCACTTCCTCCTAGAGCCTCCCGGTCGTAGAGCCTCATCTTTAGCATGTTGTTGTCACTTGGAAAGCTTAGAATCATGTTTGGAAGTTGTGTTTGAAGCCGAGGGGTCGAAGCCCCTTTTATAGGCTTTATTCGGGCGCCTGTGTTGATGGGGGCGCCCCTATGGGATTGGTCAAACTTTATCTCCGTGCCGAACTCGTCGCAGCTGATAAAACTTTTGACCAGGGCACCCTGGACCTCCCAGGCATTTGAATGAAAGCTTATCTCTTCTTCGAACATGCAGCAGCAAATACAACTTTCAACTTGGGCGCCTGTATCATCTTGGGCGCCTGAATGGAAGCCTGTTCTACCTTCTTCTCTGACACTGTTTTTTCTTCTTTGATCTAGGTGCCCCTATTGATGTGGGCGCCTGGATCCTTTTGGGCACCCCCATCAATGGGGGCGCCTAGCTTGGCTAGGTTCCAGCCCAGTTTTTTTTCTTGCTTTGTCTTTTATTCTTGGTACCTGCAAGATACAAAAATACAAAGCAAATATACACATATTCTTAACTTTAAGTACTTGGTTCTGACTTCAGATTTTCACGAAACCCTAGGTCGAATCGACGCAAGTTCCCACCCCCGAGAGTGTGCCTTTTACCTACTCCTTTCAGGAGACGGTTGCCACCCAGTCCTTCGGGTGGACTTTTGCTTAGCCTCAGATCTCTTCGATCTTGAGACGTACGAACCCCGACCCGTCTCTACTTCTGACCTTAGTCATCGCTCAGCTAAGTTGCTCAGTCCCTCGGACCAAGACTTCATGCCCAAACCCTAGGTCCAGGACTTCGGTGCACAACCCTCGGCCAGGACTTCTTGCCCAGTCCTCGACCAGGACTTAGTGCCCAACTTCCGGTCAGGTCTTCGGTGCCAAGCCCTTTGCCAAGACTTAATGCCCAATACATGATCAGGACTTAGTGCCCAATTCTTCGAATCAAGACTTATTGCCTAGCTTTACTAGGACTTCCTTTCACTTTGGTACTCCTCCTTTGCTCACCCTTCCCTTGTTCAATGTATCACTGACTTAAGTATATTGTCAAACATTAAAAGACTTAAAGGAGGACATCACTGATGCAACTCGCACCAATAATCTCCCTCTTTTTGATGTTTGACAATATCTTAAGTTAGATTGATTGAAAGGGCTAAACCTTGAAAAAAAATAATCTAAGTTTTGAAAATACATTTTGATCTTTGGGAGAAAAACATTTCTAAGATAAGCTCACTCTCCCCTTTTTGAAAAAGAATTTTTGATTTTCATTGATCCTTTGGGAAGAAACAAAAATTTTCTAACTTAAGCTCTCACTCTCCCCCTTTGTCATACATCAAAAAACGACAAAAACACTTGCACCAACAATAAAAGATTTTCTTTTGAAGGTACTTAGTATAATTTTTGAAATCATAGCAGAGAGCTAGTTTAACAAGAACAATTGCACCAGAAAATTACACCTTGAAAAGTATTGTGCATAAAAATATTTTGTATTTTTAGAAAAACTTTTCACTTAAAAAGTATTGCATTGGAAAAATTTTCTATTGAGAAGGATTTTCGAAAGGAACTGCATACTTAAATGATTTTTCCTTAGAGAAATAAGCATTTTTGAAAAATTAAGTGCTTTTGAAAAATATTATGAATTTGAAAAACATAAGTACTTTTTGAAAAATATTATGAACTTGAAACACATAAGTACTTTTTGAAAAATATTATGAATTTGAAAAACATAAGTACTTTGAAAGATGTTATGAATTTTGAAAAATTAAGTACTTTTTGAAAAATTTTGAAGAGTATAAGTACTTTTGAAAAATCTTATTTTTTTAAAACATAATATTTTACTTGATTTGTTTTTTTCTCTAATCTGACACAATCCTAGGAAACCTTGTTGAAATAGTATTTAAAGCACAGTTTTCGAAAGCCATTTTAAAAGACAGTGATTTTTCAAGGATAATTTTTAAAAGAAAATTGAAAGAATAAACCACTCCCCTTGTACCGACACCATTTGACTCTATCTAAGTGCCTTAAGGAATTTTAGTGTTGTCTTAGGAGGCTTATGTCTAATTGTGTGAGTCAAACAACTTTTCAAAAATATATAATTTTTAAAGACATATAATATATTGGCAATCAGACAAGCATGAAATTCATAAAAACATTATTATGTTAATGCACTATTTTGAAAATATATTTTTAGAAAAATATTCTAAGAATTTTAAAAATAGTTTTGGAAAATATTATTCAATTTATTAGTCCTTAACATCTCACCTATTCTAGATGTCTCAATACAGCAATCATGGTTGCCTTATGGATGTATTGTGAGATGCTTGAATCATTTTTCTTAATTCATTGTTAAATCTAAGATTTAATTGAAACTTGTGTTAGATTCAAATTTATCAAATAGTAAAGTGAATTTGATTTTCGGTAATTGGCTTCCAGGTCTTGGCGAGGCACAAGGCCTTCTTTGGCCGTAGCGTTATTGGATCATCAACCCTTTCCTTGACAAAACCTTTTATCGAAAATTCATTTTCAGATTGCTTCTTGAAAAATTTTGGTCTAACTAGCTTAGGTTTTGGATCGATAGCTTCGGCTAGTTCCACCAAACGACTTCCCTAACATACTATCATCTCACCTCCACCTAATACTAGGTTGTTCAAGTTTCAACTTAGTCTTTTTCCTATAACCGTTCTAAGTCATGCGTAAATTTAAACGTGAATGACATGACATATATTAAAAAAAATAGCAGATGCATGTTCATGGCATAAATGCATGATTCAAACAAGTCAAAAATATTTGATTAAGTTTCTAAAGATGTATCAAATTCCCGATTTGATACATGTCGTGTGAACCCGTGAATATGCCAACCCAGTTTGACTTATTTAATTTTATTAAATTTATTATTGCGGTTTGGGTAAGAGTTTATTTAATTTGAGTTTAAGTTATTTACGAATTAATTGGGTTTAGGTTTTTAAGAATTAGTTGAAATTAAATTAATTAAAGATTAATTGAAGTTAAATTAAATAAGGAGTAATTGAAGTTGAATATTAATTAAAGATTATTTAAAGTTGAATTAATTAAGAATTATTTAAGATTGAATTAATTAAAATTTATCTAAAGTTGAATTAATTAAGAATTAACTAAAGTTGAATTAATTGAAATGGAATTTAGAAGTAATTAATTAGGGATTAATTGTATTAATTAAGAATTAATTTGAGTTTGAATTAATTAAGAATTAATTGAATTAATTTGGAATTAATTTAAGGTTGAATTAATTAAGGATTAATTGAATTAATTTGTGTTTGAATTAATTAAGGATTAATTGAATTAATTTGGAATTAATTTGAGTTTGAATTAATTAAGGATTAATTGAATTAATTTGGAATTAATTTAAGGTTGAATTAATTAAGGATTAATTGAATTAATTAAGAATTAATTTGAGTTAATTAATTATGGATTAATTGAAGTAATTAAGAATTAATTTGAGTTTGAATTAATTATGATTAATTGAATTAATTAAGAATTAATTAAAACTTGAATAATTAAGGTTGAAATGATTAATTACTAGTTGTGGGTTTAAGTTCATAATTTTCATTATTTTGAAATTTTCATCCTCTATTTCTTCTCTATTTATCTTTTTAAGTTTTTCCAATAATTCTGGTTCATTTGAATCTTTGTGATTTTTATTAATTATAGCCTTAGTTTCAATTTCCTCCACATCCTCATCATCAAGATTATCTCCTTTTATATCTTCATAATAGGTAGAGTAATATGGGCCACTAGTTAATTTTTCAAGATTATCCAAGAGAATAATTAAATTATTATCTAAAAAGATTTTATTTCCACTATTCTCAGAATTATCCTTAGAAATATTTTTGGAAAAATCATCTTCATCCTCAGAAATATTTTCCGGATTAATCTCAGAATTATCAAAAATATCTTCACTAATTTCAGAGTTATCTTCGAAATATTTTCACTATTTTCACTAATTTCAGAGTTATCTTCAGAATTATTTTTAAGAATTTCAAATTTGAATTTAGAGTTATCTAAATGATTTTCAAATTTGAATCCAGATTTATCAGATTTAATTTCTAAATTATCTTCAGGATTATCAGAATTTTCAGAATTAATTTCAGAATTGTTTTTAGAAATTAATGTATTAACCTTAAGGATTAAACTGTTGATTTATGATATTTTAATATTATCGGTGTTTTGTAGTTGGTCATGCAGAACATTAACTTGACTATATACACAATTTAACTTTTCAAAAAATTATCTAACTTATTTACATATGAAAGTGCTGAAATTTTAAAATTTTTCGGGACATAAATTTTGCATACCTTTGCCGGACATTTATTCTTGTAGTATCCGTATTTTTCGCACTTGAAACATTTGACGTGATCCTTGTTCCTTCGGACTTCTGGCGCTGGTGCCTCCTTTGCCGCCGTTGAGGAACGATTCTTACGAGTAGGACATTGGTTTTTATAGTGTCCTCTCTCCCTGCACGTGAAACATATAATATGGAACTTAAAAATAGACATTTTAAAAAAATTATACCTGATTCACCCCTGGGCTCCCCCTCAACTCCTGGCGTCTTTGCTCCGTCGGCGGTTAGTCCGGTGAAGAGCGGTCTGACTCTGATACCAATTGAAGGACCGGTGTCGTCGATAGAGGGGGGTGAATATCGTCTGAGAAATCTTCGTGGTAAATCGTAAACTTTCGATCGTTCTAATCAAACCATTAGTATCACAGCGGAAAAGTAAAACAGAAAGATAAAGATGACAGTGCACGCGGGATTTTTACTTGGTTCCCAACCCCCCAGGGTCAGTACATCCAAGGCCTATGCACGGGAACGCCTGCCCACTATTGGTCTCCTTTCCGGACTTTCCGGAGGCGGAGAAACCCGTCTTACAGTGCAAAAATTACTATCAAAGGTAGATAAAAGATAAGTAAGGAATTGTAAATTCAAACCAAACAAAGAAGATTTGAAACTCGGTCGATCTGGACCTCCGAAGTGTCGCGCACTTCCTCCTGGAGCCTCCCGGTCGTAAACCCTCGTCTTTAGCGTGTTGTCATCACTTGGAAAGCTTAGAATCATGTTTGGAAGTTGTGTTTGAAGCTGAGGGGTCAAGCCCCTTTTATAGGCTTCATTCGGGTGCCTGTGTTGATGGGGGCGCCCCTATGGGCTTGGTCAAACTTTATCTCCGCGTCGAACTCGTTGCAGCTGATAAAACCTTTGACCAGGGTGCCCTGGACCTCCCAGGCGCCTGAATGAAAGATTATCTCTGCTTCGAACTCGCAGCAGCAAATACAACTTTCAACTTGGGCGCCTGTATCATCCCGGGCGCCTGAATGGAAGCCTGTTCTGCCTTCTTCACTGACACTGTTTTTTCTTCTTTGATCTAGTCGCCCCTATTGATGGGGGCGCATGGATCCTTTTGGGCGCCCCCATCAATGGGGGTGCCTAGCTTGGCTAGGTTCCAGCCCAGTTTTTTTCTTGCTTTATCTTCTATTCTTGGTACCTGCAAGATACACAAATACAAAGCAAATATACACATATTCTTAACTTTAAGGACTTGGTTCTGACTTCGGATTTTCACGAAACCCTAGGTCAAACCGACGCAAGTTCCCACCCCAGAGAGCGCGCCTTTCACCTACTCCTTTCAGGAGACGGTTGCCACCCAGTCCTTCGGGTGGACTTTTGCTTAGCCTCCGATACTCTCGGATCTCGAGACGTCCGAACCTCAACCCGTCTCTACTTCTGTCCTTAGTCATCGCTCAGCTAAGTTGCTCAGTCCCTCGGACCAAGACTTCATGCCCAAACCCTAGGTCCAAGACCTCGGTGGCCAACCCTCGGCCAAGTCTTCGTGCCCAATTCCTTGAACCAGGTCTTCGGTGCCCAACCCTCGGCCAAGACTTCTTGCCCAGTCCTCGACCAGGACTTAGTGCCCAACTTCCGGTCAGGTCTTCGGTGCCCAGCCCTTTGCCAAGACTTAGTGCCCAATCCATGATTAGGACTTAGTGCCCAATTCTTCGAACCAGGACTTATTGCCCAATTCTTCGAACCAGGACTTATTGCCTAGCTTTACAAGGACTTCCTTTCACTTTGGTACACCTCCTTTGCTCACCCTTCCCTTGTTCAATGTATCACTGACTTAAGTATATTGTCAAATATTAAAACACTTAAAGGAGGACATCACTGTTGCAACTCACACCAACACTTGATTCGCTGTGAACCCGAACAATGGTGTAGCCATCAACTTCAGTTAGGGTGGCTCGATCTACAATTGGTCAAAGGCCTTTTTGTACAAGATGTTGACCGAGCTGCCTGTGTCCACTATGGTACGGTGGACCTGATAATTGGCGATCTCCGCCGTGATCACCAAAGCATCGTCGTGCGGGACCTCCAGTCCCTGCAAGTCTTGCGGCCCGAAGCTGATCTGGGGCCCTTATGCCTGAGCGACACTCGTTTCGACTTGATGGATCTCCAATCGGACGCACTTGTGCCTTTCAGGCTCGGTTGGTGTCTTCCCCGGTCGGCCCACCTGAGATCATGTGAACCCCTCCTCGGACGGTGTTCTATTGGTCCTCATCCATTTCTTCGGACTCGGCTCGCTCCTCCCTTGGAATAAGTTACGAGTAGCTGGTGGGTTCCGTCTAGGTTCTCCGGCCGCTGGGATAGCTGCCGGACTCCCTCTACCCGAACCACGCCGGGGGATATCTGACACCCCCATCCTTGCGCGATAGGAGCCTAACCTCTTCCAGCCTGTTAGCACTCCTCAATGTTGTGCGTGTTGCTTTAGTGAAATGCACAATAGGGTCTCCAACGGGTCGACAGACACCCCTGGGCCATTTGCTGCACATGTATGCGCTCCATTCCTACTCAGTCGATTGCTCCCCGAGGACTACGAATGGGTCTGCCCGGGATCGACTGTTCTGAGCAGGACTCGGGGTCGGAGTGCTAACCGCCTCCTTCCGAGCGGCTTGTGCCTTTTCCACATTAATGTACTTGATAGCCTTCCCTAACAGACTGTCGAAGTCCTTCAGCGGTTTCCTGATCAGCGAACGGAAGAAGTCTCCCTTTTTCAACCCTTGGGAGAAAACACTGATCAACACCTCAGGCGTGGCGGTTGGCACATCCAGTGTCACTCCGTTGAATCTTTTGATGTAGCCCGTAGCGATTCCTTCGGGCCTTGCTTCAACACAAATAGATTGAGGCTGGTCTTGTGATGCCTCCAACTTCTAGCAAAATGTTCCAAGAATATCCTCTTGAGCTCCTCAAAGCTTGACACAGACCATATTAGGAGTCAGTCGAACCATCGCTGAGATGGCCCTGAGAGCGTTGTCAAAAAAGCTCGGCATTTCACGCCCTCGAGATACTGGTGTAGCAAGATCGTACTCTGGAACTTCATGAGATGCTTCTCAGGGTCGGTCATCCCAGAATACTCTGGTATGGTGAAAAACTGGAGATGCTTGGGAACCGGGTCCTCGAGGATTTGCGAGGAGAAGGGGCATCGGACCAGGGAAGTCGGAGGCAGGTCGGCTGGGGCTTTCCCCTTATCTTGGTGAGGTCGGTGCGTCTGCTGGATATGGACGCTTCAGCGGGGATCGAGTGAGCCTCGTCACCTTTAGTTTAGTAGAAAGCGGCAGGGAATGGGACCGAGCCGCCCTTTGGTCGGGCGACATTTCCCCGACCCGTCGAGTGGTCGAATGTCGAAGGCTCAGGAAATTGAGTCGCCAAGCTGCTAGCCTGCAAAGGTATCTGCTGGGTCTTCTAAGCTCGGGCAGCCAACAAGAGCTCGTACTCTTTGGGAGTGATGGTCACTGCCACTCGGTTGGGATCTTCCATCTTACACTCGATCAGGCGAATTGTCCCTCCTTCCAATCCCAAATATGATCCTGTCGCAGAACGAGGTGGACTCCCAAGAGTGAAGTGGACCCGAGCACTGCTGATGCTGGCTCTGATCTGCAAGGAAAACGACCGTCAGTAACCCACCGGGAAGGATCCCCGGCAAGATACTCCAACGATCAAGTTAGTCTCCAGTGGAAGAGAAGAAAGCAGAAGAACGGTGCAAAAACTCTAACGCGCGTACCTGTGGACGGAGGGCGGAGGACCTTATATAGCCGAGAGAGCCGACAATTCCTGCCCGCGTCTGCCACCCTTTTTGTCTCATGCGGGGACAGGATCAGGAGTACTGTCAGCTCGCCGATTGGCACCGACCGGCGCCGCCCATTCTGACACTAGTAGGGGTTGCCATGGTACGGAATGCCAGGGTATGTCAGGAACGTACTGTGTCAGCGGGATATTCACGATTTGAGCACGAATGGTGTCAGGCCTGTGCCGACTCTCGTACCACTTTTTCCAGTAGTGTCAGAGAGTGGGTGTTCATTGGGAAAATGGCGAATCCCAAGCTGGAGCGCCGACCGCCGCCCTGAGTAAAACCTGGCCGTGTTGCCAATACTTCCTGGATTAGAATGGGATACTCTCCGGATCAAGGAGTACTCGGACTTGGCCCGGCTGACTCATCCCTGGGTCGGGTAGTTAGGGCATAGGGAGACTGCCGACTGGATGTCAACCGGATGTGGCTTAGACGTCCTTAGGCTCGACAGTCGATATCTCTCACTAGGGACTAATGTAGTTTGCATATCAGGAGACGGACGGAATCAGACACTCGGCATTTTCCAAGTGGGATCAGGTCAGGGTCCATCTGACTGGCCGCTCAGTCGAGCGATCCGGACCGAGTGGACCTCGGGCTTATGACCCAGCTAGCTATAAGGATCTACCCATACCCCGTGGCCATGACCTATCTTTATGTGATGCCAGGTTGACCGACCGTGCTACAAGTGAGCTAGGCCAAGATCGGGTTTGATATTTTTTATTGCTAAATTAAATTTTCCTAGCGTAAAAAATTCCGATGAAAGATCTAGGAAAAAAATATAAGATAACATAGTTTTCATATTTTTTTATGTTCTCGGCGAAGAATGGTAATCACTGCCGTCGTTCGTCTAATGAAAACCATAGTGTGAAAATTAGGGTTGGACTACTTTTTTTTTTTGTTTCTTATTTTTACAAGCCGTGCTGATTATTTTTAAGGCAGTGTGCCTAAAAAAATTACAATAAAAAACGAGCTTTATTTTTTTTTTTCGATATTTTACCTAAGAAAAAGATGTAGGTGACTTTTCGAATTAATCAAAATATGTAAACTATTTTGATGTTTATCAAAAAGTATACTTTCTTTTAATACTCTTTCCATTTTACTCTTCTGTCAAATCTAACTTATATACATGCAATCACTTTTTCCTCCGCTCTCTCTTATGCACGCAACTTATCTTCTCTTTCTTCTCCTCTCATCTCATTTCTCCCTCTTTTTCATGCATTTCTTTCTCTTTCCTCTTCTCTTTCTTCTTTGTTTTAGATGGATGCATACATAATATGAGAAAATATTGGCTTGATATTTTTCATATCAGGCCCAACATGGACTAATATGAAAACTGTTTGTCGACCAGTTGGGGCTACGGGAGATCTCCGACTAGCTTCGTCTAGTGGCGGATCAATCCACCGATATTATTTTTGTATTATTCTTGAAGATCTCTACTTTTTAATTTTGACTCGAGTTTTTTATTTTGAAAATAAATTTTAAGAATTAAAAGAAAATAAAATGAAATAAAAGTTTAACATCAAATGGTTAAAATGAGTTAAAACTTACTTGCTTTTTAGATTTAGATTTGAATATTAATAATTAAATTAATTAAAATATTTTTATTAAATTAAAACTAAAAGATCATATCAGACCCACATTGAGCCTAATATGGAACCATATTAGCCCACGATAAGCCTGATATGGAACCAAATCAGACCTAATGTGGACCTGATATAATTCATATCAGGCCCAATAGGTCCTATATTAGATTTTTTTTCTCGATTCTTTGTTATTACATTTTAACACTTTCGAGATTCCAAATAAACAGTGGATAGCATATTGAACTCCTTGTAACCTTAGAAATCCACGGAAACTAAAATTTGTGAAATCAGATCTCTCTAGGTCAATCAGTGGGTTTTGGTCAAAATCCACTGATTTGACCTAGAGAGCTCCAATTGCAAAAATTTTAGTTCCCGTGGATTTATGAGATTACAAGGAATTAAATATGCTATCCATTGTTTATTTGGACATTTCCGAGGTGTTAAAATGTAATAACGAAGAATCGAAAAAAAGTCAAACATTGGGCCTATTGGGCCTGATATGAATCATATCAGGCCCACGTTGGGTCTGATATAAGATCATATCAGGCCCAATGTGGGCCTGATATGGTTCATATCAGGCTCAACGGGTGCCTGATATGGAATCCATATCAGGCCAAACTACCCATATGTGTGATTTTTTCTCGATTCTCCGTTATTACATTTTAACACCTTGGAGAAGTCGAAATAAATAATAAATAACATATTTGAACTCCTTATAACCTCAAAAATCCACGGAAACTAAAATTTTTACAATTGGAGCTCTCTAGCTCAAATCAGTAGTTTTTGGTCAAAATCCACTAATTCGACCTAGAGAGCTCTGATTGTAAAAATTTCAGTTCCCTGGATTTGTGAGGTTACAAGGAGTTCAAATATATTATCCATTGTTTATTTAGACTTCTCCAAAGTGTTAAAATATAATAACGAAAAATCAAAAAAAAGTCTAATATTGGGCCCATTCAGCCTGATATGATTCATATAAGGCCCAACGACCCTAATG
This sequence comes from Boesenbergia rotunda, assembly GCA_024364735.1. Classification (NCBI taxonomy): domain Eukaryota; kingdom Viridiplantae; phylum Streptophyta; class Magnoliopsida; order Zingiberales; family Zingiberaceae; genus Boesenbergia; species Boesenbergia rotunda. Next base: position 70,042 of record JAGFNQ010009224.1, on the reverse strand, counting down.
TGTAATTTTTTCTCGATTCTTCGTTATTATGCGCACTCGGGCGCTCGAGTGCCAGTATATAAGGGGTTTTGCCCCTCAGGCTTCTATATCATTCTGAATCACTTTCATGCAACTGTAATCAAGTTTCTACACTCTCTGCTCAAGTTCGCTTCATCGTAACAGTCCGAGATCGACGACACGCTGCTCCAACGACAAAAATCCTTTCTTCCTTCCTTAAGCAAGTGTTGTTGGTATAATTAGCATTTTTATTCGTACTTAAACTTACATATTCTGTAATATATTTTTTGACTTATAGAATTTTCCAACGAAAATGGTAAAGGACAGTGGGCCTTGGAGTAGAAGTCGTCACAGACTCTGAACCAAATAAAAGCAAAGCTGTTAGCATTGTTTTGACTTGACTCTTTTTATTTCCGCTACGTTTACTCCGCTCTTAATCCGAAAACCTCGAAATGATATTCACCCCCTCTATCGATCTCATTGATCCCACAAGTGGTATCAAAGTTGGGTCACACTGAATTGGTGAAACCACCTTTCTATAGGACCGGTGCCGTCGATAGAGGGGGGTGAATATCGACCGAAAATCTTTCTCATGGAAATCTAATCTTCGTTCTAGACTCAGAGTGTTAGTGCAGCGAAAAATAAATAGAACGAAGAAAAACAATAACGACACAGCGCACGCGGGATTTACTTGGTTCCCAATCCCCCAGGGTCAGTACATCCAAGGCCTAAGCACGGGAACGCCCGTCCACTATTGGTCTCCTTTCCGGACTTTCCGGAGGCGGAGAAACCCATCTTACAGTGCAGAAGTACAATAAAAAATATAACAAAGTACAGAATAATAAAACGCAAACCGAACAAGCAAGTTTTGAAACTCGGCCGATCTGGACCTTCGGAGTGCTGTGCACTCCCTCCTGGAGCCTCTCGGTCATAGAGCCTCGTCTTTAGTGCATTGTCATCGGTCAGAACGTTCAGAATGGATCTGGAAAGTTGTGTCTGAAGCAGAGGGGTCGAAGCCCCTTTTATAGGCTTCATTCGGGCGCCTGATACGTTGGGGGCGCCCCTATAGACTTGGTTAAACCTTATCTCCGTGCCGAACTTTACCGCAGCTGATAAAACCTCTAACCAGGGCGCCTGGGACCTCCTGGGAGCCTGAATGAAAGCTTATCTCTGTTTCGAACTCGAAACAGCAAATACAACTTTCAACTTGGGCGCCTGTATCATCTCGGGCGCCTGAATGGAAGCCTATTCTGCTTTCTTTACGAACTGCATTTTTCCTTCTTTGAGTCAGGCACCCCTATTAATGGGGGCGCCTGATTCCATGGGGGCGCCCCATTGATGGGGGTGCCTGGCTTCTTAGCTATCAGTTGCGTTGTGTGTTGTTTCCCTGCTTTGTCTTCGATTCTTGGTACCTGCAAGATACATGAATACAAAGCAAATATACACACAATATTAATCTTAAGGACTTGGTTCTGACTTCAGATTTCCATGAAACCCTAGGTCAAACCGACGCAAGTTCCCACCCCCGAAAACGCGCCTTTCACCTACTCCATTCAGGAGACGGTTGCCACCCAGTCCTTCGGGTGGACTTTAGCTTAGCTTCCGATACTCTCGGATCTCGAGACGTCCGAACCCTGACCCGTCTCTACTTCTGTCCTTAGTCATCGCTCAGCTAAGTTGCTCAGTCCCTCGGACTAAGACTTCATGCCCAAATCCTAAGTCCAGGACTTCGGTGCCCAACCCTCGGCCAGGTCTTCTTGCCTAGTCCTCGACCAGGACTTCGGTGCCCAACCCTCAGCCAGGACTTCTTGCCCAATCCTCGACCAGGACTTCGTGCCCACCTTCCGAGCAGGTCTTCGGTGCCCAGCCCTTTGCCAGGACTTAGTGCCCAATCCTCGATCAGGACTTAGTGCCCAATTCTCCGAACCAGGACTTATTGCCTAGATTTACTAGGACTTTGGTCCATTTTGTTACTCCTCTCTTAACTCTCTTTCTCTTGTTTAATGTATCACTGACTTAAGTCTATTGTCAAACATTAAAACACTTAGAGGAGAACATCACTGATGCAACTTGCACCAACAATCTCCCCCTTTTTGATGTTTGACAATATCTTAAGTTAGATTGGTTGAAAGGGCTAAATTTTAACTCTTGCGATCAAAATAAAAAATGATCTAAGTTTTGAAAATCCATTTTTGATCCTCTAGGGGAAAATAGGGAAAAATTCTAACTTTCACTCTCTCCCCTTTTTAAAAAGCATTTTGATTTTTTGATCCTTTGGAATGAGAAAAGAAAAATTTCTAACTTACGGCGTATCTCTCCCCCTTTGTCATACATCAAAAAAACCAAAAATACTTGCACCAACAATGGAAACCTTTGGTTCTTTTTGAAAATATTTAGTGTAATTTTTGAAAGCATAGTGTAAAACTAAGTAATTATAAAAAGATTTTCACTAGTGCATTTTGAGAAAGCTTTGCATTTTGAAAGATATATTGCACTTTTTGAGAAAAACCAGTACTTTTGGAAAATGCATAACTTTGAAAAAAATACTATGAGCTTTGAAAAGTACAAGTACTTTGAAAAATATTATTATCTTTTGAAAAATGCGAGTACTTTTGAATGATTATGTAATTTTTGAAAAATATAATTAACTTTGAAAGATATGATGCATTTTTGAAAAATATTTGTAATTTTGGAAAATATAAGTATTTCTGAAAAATATTATGCACTTTTCAAAAAATTAAGTACTTTTGAAAAAGATTAGACTTTGAAAAATATAAATATTTTTTTTGAAAAGTATTATGCATTTTGAACATAATATTTTACTTGATTAGGTTTCTTTTCCAGTCTAACACAATCCTAGGAAACCTTGTTAACTACAAGAACATTTTCCTAAGTGTTCTGGAAAATTCTCCAAATTCAAGTAAGTACTATTTTGAACAATATTAGCATTTGAAAAATATAAGTACTTTTTGAAAAGTATTAGATTTTGAAAACATAATATTTTACCTGATTAGGTTTCTTTTCTAGACTGACATAATCCTAGGAAACCTTGTTGACTACAAGGATATTTTCCTAAGTGTCCTGGAAATTCTCCAACTCAAGTAAATTTTATTTCTTAAACAGAATTTTGATAATCCAAAAAAATGAAAGTACTTTGAAAATATATGCTAGTACATTTTGAAAAATGTATGAACTTTTGAAATACAATATTTTACTTGCTTGGTTTATCTTCCAGTCTGACACAATCCTAGGAAACCTTGTTGACTACAAGGACATTTTCCTAAGTGTCCTGGAAATTCTCCAACCCAAGTAAATATTATTTTAGAATCAATTTCATAAGCCACAAAAATTCTGAAAAATAAAATAATCGTATTTTGAAATACTTATATTTTCAGCAAGATTTTGAAGATATGAAAACATGTTATTAAATAATTCTTTTAATTTGACCTCCCCCTAAACTTGACCCAGTCATGGGAAGCTTGTTGACCACAGGTACTCTCCTCTGAGTCTTTAGGATTTGGTTCAGATCAAAAAGAATTATCTAATAAATTGTCAAAGATAATACTTGTTAAAAATAATTTCTTTTTGATTTAGACTCCCCCTAAATCTGACATATCCTTGGAGTCCTTGAAGATCATGAAGTGGACCTTCCTCTGTGTCTTTAGGGTTTATAAAAAACAAGTAAATTTTTGAACATATAATTTTTACAACATAAGCCTTTTTCGAAAAACACAATTGATAATGATTTAAAGCACAGTTTTCGAAAAATATTTTCAAATGATAGTAATGTTTAAAGTGCAGTTTTCGAAAACCATTTCAAAAGAATAAAAAAAAACACTCCCCCTGTACCCGATACCGTTTGACTCTATCTGAGTGCCTTAAGGAACTTTAGTGTTGTCCTAGAAGATTTGTGTCTAATTGTGTGAGTCAAACAATTTTCAAAAGGATATAATTTTTGAAAACATATAATATATAATCAATCAGACAAGCATGAATTCCATAAAAACATTATTATGTTGAAGAACTATTTTGAAAATATATTTTTAGAAAAATATTCTAAGAATTTTGAAAACAGTTTTGAAAAAATATTCTTCAATTTATTTGTCCTTAACATCTCACCCATTCTAGATGTCTCAATACAACAAGCATGGTTGCCTTATGGGTGTATTGTGAGATGTTTGAATCATTTTCCTTAATTTATTATTAAATCTATCATTTAATTGAAGCTTGTGTTAGATTCAAATCTAGCAATAGTAAAGTGAATTTGATTTTCAGTAATTGGCTTCCAGTCTTGGCGAGGCACTAGGCCTTCTTTGGCCGTAGCCTTATTGGATCATCAACCATTTCCTTGACAAATCCTTTTATAGAAAATTCATTTTCAAGTTACTTCTTGAGAGATTTTGGTCTAACTAGTTTGGGTCTTGGATCGGTAGCTTCGGCTAGTTCCGCCAAAATGGCTTCCCTAACGTACTTTATTCTCACCTCCTCCCAATACTAGGTTGTTCAAGTTTCAATTATTCTTTTTCCTATAACCGTTCTAATTTATGCATAAAATTAAACGTGAATGACATGACATATATTAACGAAAACAGCAAATGCATGGCATGACAATTATGCATGAGTCAAGCAAGTCAAAATATTTAATTAAGTTTCTAAAGATGTATCAAATTCCTGATTTGATACATGTTGTGTGAACCCACGAATATGTCAACCCACTTTGACATATTTAATTTTATTAGATTAATTGTTGCGGTTTGGGTAAAATTTTATTTAGTTCGAGTTTAAGTTATTTAAGAATTAATTGGAAGTGAGTTAATTAAGGGTTAATTAAGTTAAGTTTAATTAATTAAGGATTGAATTAATTTGAATCAATTTGAATTTGATTATGATTTAATTGAATTTGATTTGAGTTAATTAAGATTTAATTGAATTAATTTGAATTTGATTTAATTAAGATTTAATTGAATTTGATTTGAGTTAATTTGAATTTGAATTTGATTTAATTAAGATTTAATTGAATTTGCTTTGAGTTAATTTGAATTTAATTGAAATAATTTGAATTAGTTAAGATTTAATTTAAGTTTGAATTAATTAAGTTTTAAATAATTAAGGTTTGAATAATTAAGATTTAATTGAATTAATTTATATTTGAATTAATTATGATTTAATTGAATTAATTTAAGTTTGAATTAATTAAGATTTAAATTAATTTAAGTTTGAATTAATTAAGATTTGAATAATTAAGGTTGAATTAATTAAGATTTGAATAAATTTAAGTTTGAATTAATTAAGATTTGAATTAATTAAGATTTAAATTAATTTATGTTTGAATTAATTAAGATTTGAATAATTAAGGTTGAAATGATTAATTAATAGTTGTGGGTTTAAGTTCATAATTTTCATTATTTCGAAAATTTTTGACTCAGCCACTATTTCTTCTCTATTTATCCTTTCAAGTTTTTCTTATAATTCTGATTTATTTGACTCTTTGTGATTTTTATTGACTATGACCTTAATCTTAGAAAATTCCATCTCCTCCTCAAGATTAGATCTTTCAATATCCTTAATGTAGGTGGAGTAAAATGGGTCACTAGTTATTCTTTCAGGATTATCCAAGAGAATAATTAAATTATTATCTAACGAGACATCATCTCCACTATCCTCAGAATTATCCTTATTATCCTTAGAATTATCCTCATTATCCTTAAGATTTTCAAATTTGAGTTCAGATTCATACAACGGATTTTCAAATTTGAATTCATAATTATCTAAAGGATTTTCAGATTTGAATTTAGAATTATCCTTAAGATTTTTGAATTCTGATTTATCCTTAAGATTTTTGGATTCAGATTTATCCTTAAGATTTTTGAATTCTGATTTATCAGAGTTAAAATTAAAAATTTTAGAATTATCATCAAGAATTTTAAAATTATCTGATTTAATTTCAGGAGTAACAGTAAAACTATCAGATTTAATTTTAGAATGAATTTCAGTAATTTTTGAATTGACATTAAAAATTAAACAGTTAATTTCTGATATTTTGACATTATTTACATTTTCTAATTGGGCATGCAAGATATTAATTTGCCTATTTACATAATTTAATTTTTTAGAAAAATTAACTAAATTATCAAAAGACAGTGCCGAAATTTGTAAAATTTTTGGAATGTAAATTCTGCGTACCTTTGTCGGACACTTATTTTTGTAGTGTCCGTACTTTTCGTATTTGAAGCATCGTACGTGATCCTTGTTTTTCCGGACTTCTGGCGCTGGTGCCTCCTTTGCCGCCGATGGTGTAGACCGAGCCTTACGAGTAGGGCAATAATTTTTATAGTGCTCTCTCTCGCTGCACGTGAAGCATATAATATGGAATTTAAAATTTGACATTTTAAAATTAAAATGTACCTGATTCACCCCTGGGCTCCCCCTCAACTCCTGGCGTCGTTGCTCCGTCGGCGGTTAGTCCGGTGAAGAGCGGCCTAGCTCTGATACCACTTGTAGGACCGGTGCCATCGATAGAGGGCGGGGTGAATATCGACCAAATATCTTTCTCGTGGAAATCGAATCTTCGTTCTAGACTCAGAGTATTAGTGCAGCGAAAAATAAATAGAACGAAGAAAAACAATAACGACACAGCGCACGCGGGATTTACTTGGTTCCCAACCCCCCAGGGTCAGTACATCCAAGGCCTAAGCACGGGAACGCCCGTCCACTATTGGTCTTCTTTCCGGACTTTCTGGAGGCGGAGAAACCCGTCTTATAGTGCAGAAGTACAATAAAAAATATAACAAAGTAAGTACAGAATAATAAAACGCAAACCTTACAAGCAAGTTTTGAAACTCGGCCGATTTGGACCTCCGAAGTGCCGCGCACTCCCTCCTGGAGCCTCCCGGTCGTAGAGCCTAGTCTTTAGTGCGTTGTCGTCGGTCAGAATGTTCAGAATGGATCTGGAAAGTTGTGTCTGAAGCAGAGGGGTCGCAGCCCCTTTTATAGGCTTCATTCGGGTGCCTGATATGTTGGGGGCACCCCTATAGACTTGGTCAAACCTTATCCCCGCGCCGAACTCACCGTAACTGATAAAACCTCTAACTAGGGTGCCTGGGACCTCCCGGGCGCTAGAGTGAAAGCTTATCTCTGTTTCGAACTCGAAACAGCAAATATAACTTTCAACTTGGGCACCTGTATCATCCCGGGCACCTGAATGGAAGCTTATTCTGCTTTCTTTACGAACTGCGTTTTTCCTTCTTTGAGTCAGGCACCCCTATTGATGGGGGCACCTGATTCCATGGGGGCGCCCCCATTGATGGGGCGCCTGGCTTCTAGGCTATCAGTTGTGTTGTGTGTTGTTTCCCTGCTTTGTCTTCCATTCTTGGTACCTGCAAGATACATGAATACAAAGCAAATATACACACAATATTAATCTTAAAGACTTGGTTCTGACTTTGGATTTCCACGAAACCCTAGGTCGAACCGACGCAAGCTCCCAACCCTGAGAACGTGCCTTTCACCTACTCCATTCAGGAGATGGTTGCCACCCAGTCCTTCGGGTGGACTTTAGCTTAGCTTCTGATACTCTCGGATCTCGAGACGTCCGAACCCTGACCCGTCTCTACTTCTGTCCTTAGTCATCGCTCAGCTAAGTTGCTCAGTCCCTCAGACCAAGACTTCGTGCCCAAATCCTATGTCCAGGACTTCAGTGCCCAACCCTCGGCCAGGTCTTCTTGCCTAGTCCTCGACCAGGACTTCGGTGCCCAACCCTCAGCTAGGACTTCTTGCCCAGTCCTCGACCAGGACTTCGTGCCCACCTTCCGAGCAGGTCTTCGGTGCCCAGCCCTTTTCCAGGACTTAGTACCCAATCCTCGATCAGGACTTAGTGCCCAATTCTCCGAACCAGGACTTATTGCCTACATTTACTAGGACTTTGGTCCATTTTGTTACTCCTCTATTAACTCTCATTCTCTTGTTTAATGTATCATTGACTTAATTCTATTGTCAAACATTAATACACTTAGAGGAGGACATCACTGATGCAACTTGTACCAACACTTTCGAGTATTTCTTTTCGGATTTTTTGCTTTTTCTTTCAAATAAACATATTTGTGCGTGGTTTTAAAATATTCTTATGCCTTTTTATCAAATTTGAATTCTTATTTTTTTTCACCATAAGTCAGAATTTATATAACTATCATTTTTTGAAAATTTGTCATACAATTTATTTTTATTTTTATTATTATTTAAAAATTTTTTCTTGAAATTCATGCAACCACAATTTGAGCAAATTTTTTTTTCTTCTCCCGCACTACTAATCCAAGACCAAGTCTTGGTATATTCTTTTCTATTTCTTTTGTGTGCGAGATTTATACTGAATGGTCAATTTAGAATGGAGCAGTGCTCGTCCACCTCTATTCTCCGGTGAGAATTTCAAATCCTTGAACGGTTAATGGAGTCTCACCTGAAAGCTCATATGGATTTGTGGATGATAATCCAAATGGGGTTCAAATTCCCCACAAAAGATGGAATACCACTCGCCTGAGACAAATTGGATGAACCAAAACTGAGCAAGATCGAGACAAATGCTAAGGCGACTGCAATCCTATAATACGGCCTAACCAAAGAAAAATTCAAGCGGGTCGAACCTTCCGAATGTGAGATGTGGAAAAACCTGATTGACCTACACGAAGAGACTTCTGACATTGAGATCTTAGAAGGTGTGTTGTCCGAATTATCGGAAGAATCGATTGAAGAAGAACAAGCTCAAGTGAGCTACCTTGCACTCTCAGCACAAGCACAAGTAGCCGAGACAGAGTCTGAAACCAAATCTGAAGCCGAATCCGAACCAAAATCAGAAGATTAGTCCAGATCCAAGACGGCAAGAGTCAAGGGGAGATTCCCAATGGGAATTCAAATGGTAAAATTGTAAATTTGAATTTTAAATGTCACATAATTTGTTTCAAATGCAGGGAGAGAGGGCATCACAAAAATAAGTGTCCTCCTCGTAAGATACAAATGACATCACTGACGATAACAAAGGAACTAGTTCCAGGAGCGTGAAAGGACAAGAGTCACATCCAATGCTTCAAGTGCCAGGAGTTTGGACATTACAAAGATGAATGCACAAAAAGAAGACCCAAGGATCCACGGCAACCAACTAAGAAGGGTAAATTTACATTATATAAAAATCCAATTTTTACAATGAATGCTAATAATGTAGTTAATTATTCTTGGTCAAATTTAGATATGAATGCATGCTCAAATAACATAATTAATTCATGTAAATTAATTAATTCAATTTTCAAAAAATTAAGACAAGTTAATGAGATTTTGAAAAGTAAAATTGATAAACTAGAAAAACCAATTAATAATTTTGCTAACTTATAAAATCCAGAAATTTCTCCTCATTGTGATATTACTTTAAAAAAAGTTCATGCATTTACATAGAAATTATTTTGAAAAATAAATTCTTTCTAACTTAGAAAATTTTGAAATTATATATTTTTTTGAAACTTTCCACTCTTCTTAAGAATTTTTTTTCCTCTTGTAACATTCTAATGGATTATCAAAAATTAAAATCCTTTTTGGAGATGGTTTCTTCTCTTAAATCATACTTTTCTATTGTGAACCGTACTAGCACCTGAGTTCAAGCATGTGTTGGATCGAGAGAACCGATAGAGGGGGGGGGGTGAATATCGGAAAGCGTTCGGATTTATAATAAGAGAAATTGCACAGCGGAAGATTAAAATAAAATACGCAAACACAGAGATTTTTTACTTGGTTCGGAGCCTGGGTCGACTCCTACTCCAAGGCCCACGATCGTTGATCGTTTACATTGGGCAATTCTATATAAGGCGCAAAAGCAGTTTACAAAGATTGATTACAAATGCAGTATAGTAAACTGAAAAACAGGAAGCTCTTCTTTTTACCGACGTCCGATGTAGGTTGTCTTTTTTCGGAGCAGCGAGACGTCGTCGGCTTGAGTTGGGAGGTTTCCGGAGCGAGGTGCGAGAGCAGAAGAGCGTAGAAGCGTTGAATCAAGTGATTTCTTGAAGCCTGGGGTCGAGGGCCCTTTATATAGGGCCTGGGGCGCCAGGAACGTCGGGGGCGCCCCCCCACGTGTCTGTCGATCCGGCATTTGCTCGGTCGCTTCTGATCTCTTCAACTTCGGGATCAGCTTTGACCGGGGCGCCCGGAGCGCTCAGGGTGCCCGGATTGACCAGGTCAAACTTCTATCTTCTTGGCTTCGAGGGGAGCTGCTTCGGTAGCTGTCACTGGGGGCGCCCGCAGCATGCGGGGCGCCCAGAGCGTTCGGGGCGCCCGGGAGCACGGAGGTGCCCGGGAGCACGGGGGTGCCCGGGATAGCAGCTGCAGAAGTAATTCTTTGGGTTTTGTGTTTTGTGTTCACCTTGGGGGCGCCCGGGACACTCCGGGCGCCCTGGTCAGCTGTTGCCTCATTCCTTTGAGGCTCTCTGAGCTGTAGACACTTGTTCCTTCGGTCCTGCATCCAGGGTTAGTCCAAAACACCATAAAATATTATTTTATACAGCCTTAGCTGTCTTGGTTCTGACTTTGGGCCTCCAAAATGGAGCCCTAGGTCGAACCGACGCCTACTGTTCCCTCTCGACGGGGAACGCGTCCTCACCTACTCCTCTCGGGAGAATGTACCTGATGCCAACCACTCCTTTGGTTGGACTTTTGCCTAGCGGTCCTTTGTCAGGTCTTGAATACCGAGTTGTCCTTCGCCCGGTGCCTAGCATTCCTTCGCTAGGGCTTCAGTCCCAAGCTGTCCTTCGCCTGGCGCCTAGCAGTCCTTCGCTAGGGGCTTTATATCCTGGCATTCCTTCGCCAGTGCCTAGCAGTCCTTCGCTAGGGCTTTTTACCCTGGCATTCCTTCGCCAGTGCCTAGCAGTCCTTCGCTAGGGGCTTTATATCCTGGTAGTCCTTCGCCAGTGCCTAGCAGTCCTTCGCTAGGACTTTTTAACCTGCACACTAGAGTAGCTTGTTAGATAACAAGTAAGACTTAACATTTGAACCCTGTTGCCATTATCAAAACACAGGTTTGACTTGGGTGCTTTCTGCACCAACAGCATGGTCCCTAAACTTAGCTTGACAAATCAAGCTAGACCAAACTATTATGGGATCCCCAAGGATCAAATTCATTACATAGATAGACCATATTGAGGTATTAATCCAGGGGGACCCAATAGAAAGATCATTTATATTGTTGGATAAATTTTGCATGTTTTTCTGATTGCTTGTTTGCTTGTTTATTTAATTCTTCCAAAATTACCATGCTTAGGTCAGAAATGGTTAGTTAAAAACTAGACTTGATTGAAACTTGCACAACCTAGTATTTGTTGAGGCAATTTGTGGTCCGGAGTGACCAAGTGTTTTGATGTTTGGGCAAAGGGTTTAAGTTAGGTTTACCCTTGTGATCTTATATGTGTATGTTGAGTGTGCAGGTTATACAGGTTACACATATGGACTTGACTGGACGGTCTCGGTATGGTGAAGGGTGGCATGGAGACAAGCTGGAGGCTTGTGTGCGCACCTGAGGGACCTTGGAGAGCAGGGACGATGAGCTGATGGGTGCGGACTTCGAGGTATGCGTGAAGGATGACATGGAGGCAAGCTGGAGGCTTGCGTGCATCCGAGGGACGGGAGCCGAAGATGAAGAGGGCGCGAAGGCAATAGTCGAGGCTGCGGATGAGGAGTCAGTCGAGTCGTGAGGGTACGAGTGCTGTGTGAATGTACTCGGGAAGGGTTTCAGCTTGAGACCAGTCAACTGCCTTGGGAGCAGTTGACTGGTAGGTGGCTGGTGAGTTGGCTGAGAATTCGAACGTTGGGGTGCAATGGTCGAATTTCAGTGGCACTAGTCGACTGCCTTGGGAGCAGTCGACTGGTGGCGAGGGTTTCAGCCCGAGTCCTATTTAAAGAGGACTTCATGGTAGCTGAGATTCTTGACAAATCTTGTCTTGGTTAAAGGCAAGATAATAGTCTTTGTGCTCAAGTCCTATCAAAGTGTTGTGGTGAGGTTTCTCCACCCACAAGGAGCGACGAGGGCTAGCCGGATATTATCCGGGGAGTGATCCACCGACGGATTCTTGGATTAGTCACCCGTTCGGGGTGGATACCAAGTAAATCTTCCGTGTTAGCATTGGTTAGTTTTTGTTTTATTATTTTTATTGTATATTCCGTTGCGCTAACAATTTTGTAGAGAAATTCGACGAAAAAGTGCTATTCACCCCCCCCCCTCTAGCACGCTATTCGATCTATCAGTATTAGGGTGGGACGAGCTGATAGTACGTTAGGAAGGCATATATAAAGAGTCAGGTAGGGTAAGGAGTATCCTATTTCGTCTTTTTAGCCCAGAGGAACTAGCCGAAGCTACCTCGTCACATCCTCGACTACTTAGACCAAGATTTCTCAAAAAGTAACTTGAAAATATAATTTCTTTAAAAGGTTGTCTAGGAAAGGGTCGTTGTTCCAATACTTAAGAAGGTCCCTGTGCCTCACCAAGACCTGGAAGTTAATTATAGAAATTCATTTTCAATTTACTACTTGTTAAACTTGAATCTAACTCAAAATTCAATCAAATATTAGTTTCCAATTTAAATTTAAAGATAATATTTGACACATCTTAGAAAAAAGATAAGGTTTCCCTATTTGTTACTTAGAAATGGATGAGATGTTTAGAAGCTAAATGATTAGTCTAATCCAACTTCACAAATCTAATTAATTTCACTTTTAATTTAATCTAATTTAAAATTTCACCTTATTAAAATTCTAATTTATTTTAATTTTCAAACTCAATTCTAATTTAAATTCATGTTTCAAACTTAACATTATTTTATAAAAACTTAATAAATTTTCAAAATTAAGTCTTAAAATTAACTTACAATTTAATTTTTCAAATTTCAAAGGTAATTTAATTTAAATTTAATTTTTCAAAAATTAAATATAACTTTTCACAACAAACTTAATTAATAATTTCAAAATCTTTAAAAATCAAGATTAAATTTTCAAACTAAAATTTAATTTTTCAAATCATTATACTTAAATGTATTCATTAAATGCTTTGGGTTCTTTTTGTTTACCTACATGAAATTACTCAATCTAATTTTTGCAAACGTTTTTACACAAGGAAATTCTTTTGGAAAATCAATTGCCTTTTCACTAAGAAAAATAATTTTAGCAAAAGTCACTTTGGGTTTAACTTATAATTTATTTCAAAAGATTTCATTTTCACTAGAAAAATATCTACAGTTCGAGCTTTAAAATTTTTTTGGACTTAAGTATTTTTCAAAATTTCTCTTGGAAATTATTTTAAACATAGAATTAGCCCTTTTTAGTTCTTTATTTTTTTTCAAGGAGGGAGAAAAGGAAAATTTTATTTTTGAAATATTTAAATCAAAGTATTTTTCAAAATTCAGTTTTTTTTAATATTTTGAAAACATTTTCAAACATTCCTTCAAAAATCATCTCTCAAAAAGAAATATGCAATATAATAGGGAGAGAATCATAATTTGAGGGGAGCTTGCTTAAACATTCTTTAATTTAAAATATGTATTTTTTTTAATGGTTTGTTGGAAAAGTTGAAAAATGCTTTTGTTAAATCCGACATATTTATTCCGCTCCGGAATTTTTTTTCGGAAAGGTCTTAGGATTTCCGAGCTCTTGGACGAAGTTTAAGGGGTTAAATTGGTTTAAATTTAACACTTTAAGGGTTTGATGGATAACGAATTCTCAACCCTAAGGATGAGATTGCAAAATACCCAAACATGATGGACCAAAGTGCAAAACATCCACCACTTAAGTCCCTTCGTTTCCTCCGCAGCCCGATCGCATCAACAGTTCGTTCGCCCGCGTGCCCTAGCTGCAGCCGAAACGGCGACGCGCTTCATCCTTTCCTCTTCGCCGAGTTTCCGTCGACCACCCTCTGCTCTGGATGAAGCTCTTTTCCTTGGCTGAGTAGTGTGATCAACAACCTCCTCTACTCCTCGGATGGCGATCACTCCACTCGGTGGGTAGGAGAGCAGGGGTTGTACGGGTTGATGCGCGTGAGAGTGTCCAAGCCGGAGGTCGACCATCTCGGCTAGGTAAGTCTGAGTTCGTCGAATCTCGACTTGCCCTTCTTGGATCTATTCGATTTGGTGCTCCAAATGGTGATACCATTTGTATTCTGATCTAGGGATCGCTCGGGTTCTTCCCTATTGAGATTGAGTGCGCGATTTCTTGAAGGGGTCTAGGGTTCTTCGGAGGACTATGTGCGTATCAACTCAGGTAAGGGATCCTCTAGTTGATTTGATCTGGAATGGAGCAAATGGACGCGAGGTTGTGAATTCGAACTGATTGTGATGGCAAGTCTGATTTCCTGAATTGGAATTGGAATTGAACTCCATTTCTTCATCTACTGCTCCAACCCACTGTGAGGTTTTGTTTCGGAGCTGGGAAGAACAGTTCGGGCTTCGGATCTCCAGAGAATTGAAGGTAAGGAATCATAGAGTTTTTGTTGATCTTGATTTGGTTCCGTGATGTAATCGAGTTTGGTGTTGGATGTTGGCACAAGATTAGGTTCTGTGTTGTCTCAGTTTTGTGCCAATTATGTCATGCCCTCTATGGGGGTTTTGGATTATTTATTCTATTGTTTAGATCAGATAGTTGGTAGTAGATTTAGTACTGGTATATCGATTTGCCTATATTTGAGATGTTGCTAAGGATTCTCTATAATTGATCATGATCTTGTGTTTTTTTTCCTATTCCTGTCGTGGGCTGTGTGAATTTGGATCTGTGGATTGAATTGCAGCATTGATCTTCTTGTCTTGGAAAGGGATAATGGAAATGGTCTTGATCAGTGTGGAGCTGAGTGGATTTGTCTCTGTTAGGAAATCCAGGTCGGACTCAGTGATCACTTTGGTTAAACCGGGATAAACCCTAACTTGGGTCACGATTCAACCTAAACATAAATTAATCACTAATTAGGGTTAATTAGTGACAATCACCTTTAGGATGGTGATAATTGGGTTTGGATCGTGTTTAGCTAGTTATTAGTCGATTTGGTAATTAATGAACTATATCCTTTGATACAGGACGTTGATTGGTTTGGACGTATAGACGCGGAGGTTCTTTCTTGGACACAGACTCCACGTTGAAGGCGGGTACCCCTGACTTATTTCTTTATATACTGTCTTTCTATTATGTATAGTTTGTTATAGATAGCAGTAGGTTTCTACGCTATACCTGCCTTTGTATATCATGATCTGATATCTGTTACTTAGTCTTCTTAGATGATTCCTATTTAGTTCCATACAGTCTCGTTATCTGTCTTGCGTGCTTATGTGCACAAATACAGTAATAGGTCACTTTGTATCTGTAGTTGGATTGATTCCTAGATATACCTTGCATGGATACCTAGAGTAGAATGGTTAGATCTGGATACATGTGTTAGACCTATACCTTTCCTATCGGCGTATGGTTGAGGATCTAGTTATTGAAGAGGGTGTTGTTAGCATACTTTACCCTCTAGGTTGTATACTGAGCTGTAGGCTCTGTATGATTGCATACTGGAGATCATCGGCTCCCCTTGGGCCTGAGCCAGTCGCGCAGTCAGGTATCCTATATTGATTGTGCTATTAGCACGATGCTATTATCATGATGGAGACCATCGGCTCCCCTGAGGTCTGAGCCCGTCACCAGTCATGCCTGCGTCATACTTGCATTGCCACGAGTGCTGGGCATCATGTTTGCATAGCCATGAGTGCTGTGCTACATACTTGCATCGCCACGAGTGCTAGGCGTCATACCTGCATTGCCACGAGTACTGAGCATCATATTTGCATAGCCACGAGTGCTAGGCTACATACTTGCATCGCCACGAGTGCTAGGCGTCATACTTGCATTGCCACGAGTGCTGGCATCATATTTGCATAACCACGAGTGCTGGGCTACATACTTGCATCGCCACGAGTGCTTAGGCGTCATACTTGCATTGCCACGAGTGCTGGGCATCATGTTTGCATAGCCACGAGTGCTGGGCTACATACTTGGATCGCCACGAGTGCTAGGCGTCATACTTGCATTGCCACGAGTGCTGGGCATCATGTTTGCAAAGCCACGAGTGTTGGGCTACATACTTGCATTGCCACGAGTGCTAGGCGTCATACTTGCATTGCCACGTGTGCTGGGCATTATGATTTGCATAGCCACGAGTGCTGGACTACATACTTGCATTGCCACGAGTGTTCGGTATCATATTTGCATTGCCACGAGTGCTGGGCTATATACTTGCATCGCCACGAGTGCTGGGGGTCATATCTGCATAGCCACGAGTGTTGGGCCTTCATATGTTGTAGGCCACAAGTGTTTGTCTTCTTTATGCAACCGTGAGTGGATGACTTATCTGTTTCCTGTTCACCCGACCGCTGGTCTGGTAGGGCTGAGGTGCGTACAGAACAGATCTTTGCATCGGGGGTATGGGATGCATTGCACCTTGGTTGGTGCTTGTTGTGTTTGGTTGCTGTATATGCTTGACATATCCTTACAGGTGGCATACACATTTGGATTGTGTATCAGTCTTGAGGTTATATAGGAGATTGATTACACTACCCGTAGGATAGACAGACTCTGGTATGTATTCACCCTTAGTCTTCAGTTATGTTGTATCCTCTATACTCGAGACTGTATTAGTGTGATTCNATATGACCGAGTGCTAAAAAGGTTTAGCATGTCGGAATCCAAGAAAGGTTACCTTCCCATCAGGCATGGGATCAACCTTTCAAAGTCTATGTGTCCGCGCACAGAAGACGAGAGGATTTGCATGAATAAGATTCCTTATGCATCCGCGATAGGATCTATCATGTATGCTATGTTATGTACTAGGCCCGATGTATCGTATGCTCTGAGCGTCACAAGCAGATACCAGTCTGATCCAGGAATGGATCATTGGGCGGCTGTCAAGACAATCCTTAAGTACTTAAGAAGAACTAAGGATGTGTTCCTAATATATGGAGAAGGTGATATGGTAATACGTGGGTATACAGATGCCAGTTTCCAGACAGATAAGGATGACTCCAAATCTCAGTCCGGATACGTATTTATCTTGAAATGGAGGCCAATAAGTTGGAAAGATTCCAAACAAGACACCGTAGCGGATTCTACACGGAAGCGGAATATATCGCAGCTTCGGAAGCAGCAAAGGAAGCAGTCTGGATCAAGAAGTTTGTCTCAGAACTTGGTGTGATTCCAACCATTGATGAAGCAGTGCCGATTTACTGCGACAACAATGGAGCTATTGCACAAGCAAAGGAACCAAGGTCTCATCAGCGATCCAAACATGTGCTTCGTCGCTATCATCTGATCAGAGAGATTATAAGTAGGAATGATATACAAATTGAGAAAATTCCCACTGAAAGGAATTTAGTGGATCCTTTAACTAAGGCCTTGCCTCAAAGCAAGTTTGAGGGTCATGTTAGAGTCTGTGGTATTGGATACCGTAGCGATTGACATTAGGCCAAGTGGGAGTTTATTAGTATTGTGAGAGAAGTGTCCTAAGGCAATCACCTTATGATTGTAATCATTTATTTTAATAAATGAATATTCACTATTTGAGTATACATGTTTGTGTATTTGATTGAGATCATAAACTCATTTACTGAATGTCCGCAATACAATTCACAGCATGAGAGAATTTGTGATGAATTCACAACTAGTGATTATCTCTACATGTGCAATTGTGAAGTATTGAAATTGTCCCTAGTCGATGAATTGATAAATACGGACACTATCAATCCTGTTGAGACTAACATGGGTTATTCTCTAATCAGCTGATTCTCACTGGCTGGAGACATTGGGATGTCCGGAGATAAACATGAATGCTAGTTAAGGGAACTAGTTCATTGGAGTGACTGGTTGTAAAACTTCATATGGTAATCTACATATAGATATGTCAATGAAGTTTTTACTGCAGCTTAAGTGCGATGTTCCTTTGAATTGCGGTGTTCAAATCATCTTGGTCATGGAGACTTATACTTTGACATCTTAAGCAAGCATCTCTAAGGAGGTGTGGACCCAGGATGGTTGGGTATAAGCCGAAGTGCCCGAAGATGTTTGAACATCCTACAAAGGATTCACCACTCCTTGCGAGGAGATGTATACCCAAGACCTATCGTCGGATTGTTACTCGAAGCCTCTGGCCAGAGTATCACATGTTCAGAGTATGAATCTCTCAGATACATGAGAGTAACTAGAATCCGTAGGACGAGGAAAACATTGCTTGGGCTAGGTGTGACGTAGTCAGCCTAGTGGGGACTGACACATATAGACCGTGTCCTGAACCAAGTGGGTATAAGATGGTGAAGGGAATGAGACACGATTCATTATAGCTGCTGAAGGGTTTCAGAATTATTTCTAAGGTCAACCGTTGATCTTTTAATTAATTAGGGATCATGATGTACTACTAGGTGTCACTCATGATCGTTCTATAATTGGTTAATTATAGACGGCCAACATAAATCGAAAGCCTATTTAGTCACACGCACTACGAGTAATCCGAGGGATTTAAAACGAGTTGAAAATTGGATTTTCCAATCAAGAGAGATAAGTCGAATCTAAATTTTTCAGAGACGCATCGGAAGCTTAAAATGGCTAAGTCTTTTGAAGGCTTATTGGACGAATTAAATGAGTTTAATTCGTATGGTATAGGCTTGGGTTTGGCCGGCCAAAGAGGGTCCCCACCCTCTTTGTTTGGCCGGCCACATTAAAAGGGGAGAACCAAATTGTTTGGTTCAAATTATAAAATAAATCGAGCGTGGTTTGTTTTATAAAATTATGGATAATATATAAATTTTTATAAACCGAAATTTGGTTTATTATTTTCATGGAAATTAAAATAAACTTTGAATAGTTTATTTTATTTTATAAAATCAATTATGAATTGATTTTTCCAAGATAAGAAAAATTTATATAATAAATTTCTTATGAAAATTTATTCCATAAAAAGGAGACTTGGCGATTGAGAGGCTACTATATTAAGGAACCAAGGCAAGGCTTGGAAATCATTCTAAGAGATCAAGGAATAAGCCCTCTCTCTCTCCCTCTCTCTCTCTCCCTCCTCTAGTGCCGCCGGCCCTAGAGGCCCTCCCTTTGCCGTGAGCTTCAGCCACCACCAAGCAGCTACCGAAGAAGAAGAAGAAGCGGGCGCAACTCCTTCCTTCCTCCCGGAATCTTGATTCCGTTCTTCGTTTGGTGGTTAGTCTTCCCATCTCTCTCTTGGTATTCTTGTCGTGCCTTTGGAGAATCTATTAGTTCTTGTCGGCACGAAACTCATAGCTTTGCGAAGTCTTCCCGAAGAAAACTCGGCGTGGACGCGAATAGAGGCGGAGCTTCCAAGAGACGCTTACGTTTGGATCTCGTCCCTTCCTTCGAGTTACGTGAGGTACTAAGTAAATTAGTTTACTTTCTGCAAAATTTTAAATGTATGATCATGTCTACACAATATAAGGTTGCATGCTTAGATGTGTGGTTAAATAATTTGTGAAATTATTTATGCTAAATCTTCCGCTGCACGTAATTAATTTTAAAATTACGAACCCGCATCCATGTCAACATGCACCCGGTCCCAACAGTACCCCCATCAGTGTATTCAGCAGTGCCTACACCACTAGTAGTACCTACATCTGTGTATCTAGTGGTACCACCAGTCGTACCCCCTACTGTGTATTCTGCTGTTCCCCCAGTAGCGCCTGCTCTACCAGTTCACCCAGCTCCACCCGCAGTTTCGATTCCGGGATTTCCCAC
This sequence comes from Boesenbergia rotunda, assembly GCA_024364735.1. Lineage (NCBI taxonomy): Eukaryota > Viridiplantae > Streptophyta > Magnoliopsida > Zingiberales > Zingiberaceae > Boesenbergia > Boesenbergia rotunda. Next base: position 50,257 of record JAGFNQ010009224.1, on the reverse strand, counting down.
GATTCCTATTGCAGCATCCGCTCCGGTATCTGCTGCAGCTTCACTGGTGGATTCTATCGTTTCTATGGATTGGGCTAGGGCTAGGGCTAGAGCACGGATACCAGCATTGGCGGAGTCGGTGAAAGGCCAATTCACATTGTTCCATGGAGGACCTGACCCTCGGGTTGCTCGTTCTTGGATTGAGACCTTGGAGGGTACGTTTTACTATATGGCCTGTTCAGAGTGGGAGAAGGCAGAACTGGCTGCCTACCATTTGCGTGATGAGGCGACTACTTGGTGGCCCACTCAGCGCACGGTCATTGGTGAGCAGCACATCACTTGGACAGCTTTCCGTGAGGCATTCGAGAGTCAGTACTTCCCCGTTGCGTATCAGATGGCTCGGCGCCAGGAATTTCTGAGTCTCCAGCAAGGAAAGCACACGGTCATGGAATATAATGCGGAGTTCAGCCGTCTAGCTGAGTACTGCCCCCAGTTGGTGGCACATGATAGACAGAGGATGCTTCAATTCCTCCAGGGATTAGCCGGTTATATTCAGATTCAGATAGCCGGATTTGGTACGACCTCCTACCATGAGGCGTTAGACAGAGCACTCCTGATCGAGATGGCACAGAAACAAGTGTATGGTGATAGATAGTCGGATCAGGATACACTATCAGACCAGGAGCTGTTGTATGCAGGACAAAAGAGGACCCGTAGGGACCATGATGTGCAGGAAAATTCTGGACAGCTTCTCGACCTCCCAAGGAGGGGCGCTCATCAGCAGGACCTTCCAGATCATCGCAGCAGAATTGGAAGAGTGATTGTATGTATTCCATTATTTCCAGTGTGGGGCTAAGGATCACAGTAAGTCAAAGTGTCCCTTTGGCCAGAATGTATGTTATTTCTGTAAACTCCCGGGGCATCAGAGTCGGGAGTGTGATCAGCGGGCAATGCAGGAATCCGCAGAGGCCACCACTCAGCGGAGTCGCTCTAGACCGTCGAGGTCGCAGGGAGGTGGTCAGCGTACCCAGACTTTTCCACAACAGAAGCAGGCAGCTGCCCCACCGTTCACATATATTGTATGCCTAGTTTTCAGCAGGCCCCTACTTTGGTAGCACCCCAAGCTTCTGCGACCGGCGGTTATTGTCAGACGCATGTGACATCTCAGCCTCTACAGGCAGCCGCGACCTATTTGGTACACCAGCCGCAGCATTTTATTGCAGCCCCTGCATTTCCATCCCAGCCAGTTCCGATGATGTCGCCACCGGGTACCGAAACGGGACAAGTATATGCGGCTACCCGAGGGGAGGCACCGCAGACCGATGGACCAACCTTTCGCGGTATGATGTTTGTTATGCATATTTCAGCTCAAATAGTGATAGATATTGCTAGTTCTCCTTATTGCTTGGCACGGATACACTAGGATGGGATCTAGCGGGTATCTACGATTAGATCATGGGGTAGTGTACCTAGCGGCTGGCGAGATACTGGTTGGCAAATAGAGACAATGGAGTCTACTGGATTCTATGGGTTGCTACCTTACTTAGGAAGCGTATGATTAGTTTTCGGCCAGCATTTACACGGTATAGGTGTGGTGGGTTATACTATACGTGAATGTGAAATTTTGGGGACCAAATTTTTATAAGTGGGGGAGGATGTTAAATCTGACATATTTATTCCGCTCCGAAATTTTTTTCGGAAAGGTCCTAGGATTTCCGAGCTCTTGGACAAGTTTAAGGGGTTAAATTGGTTAAAAATTTAACACTTTAAGGGTTTGATGGATAAGGAATTCTCAACCCTAAGGATGAGATTGCAAAATACCCAAACATGATGGACCAAAGTGCAAAACATCCACCACTTAAGTCCCTTCATTTCCTCCGCAGCCCGATCGCAGCAACAATTCATTCGCCCGCGTGCCCTAGCTGCAGCCAAAACACCGACACGCTTCATCCTTTCCTCTTCGCCGAGTTTCCGTCGACCACCCCCTGCTCTGGATGAAGCTCTTTTCCTTGGCTGAGTAGTGTGATCAACAACCTCCTCTACTCCTCGGATGGCGACCACTCCACTCGGCGGGTAGGAGAGCAGGGGTTGTACGGGCTGACACGCATGAGAGTGTACAAGTCGGAGGTCGACCATCTTGGCTAGGTAAGTCTGAGTTCATCGAATCTCGACTTGCCCTTCTTGGATCTATTCGATTTGGTGCTCCAAATGGTGATACCATTTGTATTCTGATCTAGGGATCGCTCGGGTTCTTCCCTATTGAGATTGAGTGCGCGATTTCTTGAAGGGGTCTAGGGTTCTTCGGAGGACTACGTGCGTATCAACTCAGGTAAGGGATCCTCTAGTTGATTTGATCTGGAAAGGAGCAAATGGACGCGAGGTTGTGAATTCGAACTGATTGTGATGACAAGTCTGATTTCCTGAATTGGGATTGGAATTGGAATTGAACTCCATTTCTTCATCTTCTGCTCCAACCCACTGTGAGGTTTTGTTTCGGAGCTGGGAAGAATAGTTCGGGCTTCGGATCTCCAGAGAATTGAAGGTAAGGAATCATAGAGTTTTTGTTGATCTTGATTTGGTTCCATGATGTAATCGAGTTTGGTGTTGGATGTTGGCACAAGGTTAGGTTCTGTGTTGTCTCAGTTTTGTGCCAATTATGTCATGCCCTCTATGGGGGTTTTGGATTATTTATTCTATTGTTTAGATCAGATAGTTGGTAGTAGATTTAGTACTGGTATATCGATTTGCCTATATTTGAGATGTTGCTAAGGATTCTCTATAATTAATCATGATCTTGTGTTTTTTTTCCTATTCCTGTCGTGGGTTGTGTGGATTTGGATATGTGGATTGAATTGCAGCATTGATCTTCTTGTCTTGGAAAGGGATAATGGAAATGGTCTTGATCAGAGTGGAGCTGAGTGGATTTGTCTCTGTTAGGGAAATCCAGGTCGGACTCGGTGATCACTTGGGTTAAACCGTGATAAACCCTAACTTGGGTCACGATTCAACCTAAACAGAAATTAATCATTAATTAGGGTTAATTAGTGACAATCACCTTTAGATGGTGATAATTGGGTTTGGATCGTGTTTAGCTAGTTATCAGTCGATTTGGTAATTAATGAACTATATGCTTTGATACAGGACGTTGATTGGTTCGGACGTATATACGCGGAGGTTCTTTCTTGGACACAGACTCCACGTTGAAGGCGGGTACCCCTGACTTATCTCTTTAGATACTGTCTTTCTATTATGCATAGTTTGTTATAGATAGCAGTAGGTTTCTACGCTATACCTGCCTTTGTATATCATGATCCGATATCTGTTGCTTACTCTTCTTAGATGATTCCTATTTAGTTCCATACAGTCTCGTTATCTGTCTTGCGTGCTTATGTGCACAAATACAGTAATAGGTCACTTTGTATCTGTAGTTGGATTGATTCCTAGATATACCTTGCATGGATACCTAGGGTAGAATGGTTAGATCTGGATACATGTGTTAGACCTATACCTTTCCTATCGGTGTATTGTTGAGGATCTGGTTAGTGAAGAGGGTGTTGTTAGCATACTTTACCCTCTAGGTTGTATACTGAGCTGTAGGCTCTGTATGATTGCATACTGGTGATCATTGGCTCCCCTAGGGTCTGTGCTCGTCGCGCAGTCAGGTTTCTTGTATTGATTGAGCTATTAGCACGATGCTATTATCATGATGGAGACCATCAACTCTCCTGAGGACTGAGCCCGTCACCAGTCATGCCTGCGTCATACTTGCATTACCACGTGTGTTGGGCATCATGTTTGCATAGCCATGAGTGCTGGGCTACATACATGCATCGCCACGAGTGCTAGGCGTCATACTTGCATTGCCACGAGTGCTAGGCATCATATTTGCGTGCTAGGCTACATACTTGCATCGCCACGAGTGCTAGGTGTCATACTTGCATTACAACGAGTGTTGGGCATCATATTTGCATAGCCACGAGTGCTGGGCTACATACTTGCATCGCCACGAGTGTTAGGCGTCATACTTGCATTGCCACGAGTGCTGGGCATCATGTTTGCATAGCCACGAGTGCTGGGCTACATACTTGGATCGCCACGAGTGCTAGGCGTCATACTTGCATTGCCACGAGTGCTGGGCATCATGTTTGCAAAGCCACGAGTGTTGGGCTACATACTTGCATTGCCACGAGTGCTAGGCGTCATACTTGCATTGCCACGTGTGCTGGGCATTATGTTTGCATAGCCACGAGTGCTGGACTACATACTTGCATTGCCACGAGTGTTCGGTATCATATTTGCATTGCCACGAGTGCTGGGCTATATACTTGCATCGCCACGAGTGCTGGGGGTCATATCTGCATAGCCACGAGTGTTGGGCTTCATATGTTGTAGGCCACAAGTGTTTGTCTTCTTTATGCAACCGTGAGTGGATGACTTATCTGTTTCCTGTTCACCCGACCGCTGGTTCTGGTAGTGGCTGAGGTGCGTACAGAACAGATCTTTGCATCGGGGGTATGGGATGCATTGCACCTTGGTTGGTGCTTGTTGTGTTTGGTTGCTGTATATGCTTGACATATCCTTACAGGTGGCATACACATTTGGATTGTGTATCAGTCTTGAGGTTATATAGGGGATTGATTACACTTACCCGCTGGATAGACAGACTCTGGTATGTATTCACCCTTAGTCTTCAGTTATGTTGTATCCTCTATACTCGAGACTGTATTAGTGTGATTCTTATTGTTATTTATAGCTTGCTGTGCATATATATTTCTGGTATCCGCTGAGTTTATTTGGACTCACCACCGTTGCCCATATTTTTGTTTCCAGGTTGATTGGTCTCCAGGAGAGCCCCAGTTGCCAGTCCCAGGTCTCTACGACTCCCGTGATGGGTGCTTCCGCAGTTGTGTTTCATTACATTGTTATTATTTAGTTTGTAATTGTTTTATGTCGTGGAACTTGTATCGTATTTCATTTATCTTGGTATTGTATTTTTGAGTCCTCTGAGGGATTATGTGTTTGTTGTTTTCGTCGTAAGTCGAACCGGTCCGCAGTCAGGTATGGTTTATTTTGTGTTATGGTTTTGTTTTATCTTGATTTTGAGGCCTGAGGCCAAATTATTATCTGCATATGTTGTTTGGATATTGTATGTATGTGTAAATTGTCCGTCGAACAGGGGAGATGCTGTCCGATTTTATATTGGAACAGCGGCTCCTGGGTCTCGGGGCGTGACAGCTTTAGTTAAAGCTATTTATTAAAATCTCAAAACTCAAATATATATATATATATATATATATATATATATATATATATATATATATCATCTCACTCTCTCTCTTACTTTCATAACTGTTATCTACCCTTGTACACTTAAACCAAATTTTTTTTATCTAGCAAAGGAGGAGAGTAAGGAAAAGTAAAATTTTCAAAGAATATTTCTTCCAAAATCTTTTTTGATATATGGCAAAGGGGGAGAGTAGGGAAAAGTAAAATTTTCAAAGAATTTTTCTTCCATATTTTTTTTGATATATAGCAAAGGGGAGAGTAGGGAAAAAAGTTAAAGTTAAAAGTTATAAAGTTTATTTTCAAAGAAATTTTTGTCTAAGTATGCAAATGAATTTGAAGTTTTTTTAAATATTACTTAGTACTCTGCTTTTTCACTTAGAACTTCTTTTTCAAAATGATACTTAGAATTTTTTCAAAGTAATCAGAAAAATCTTTCAAATTTAAAAATGTATCTTTTTTAAAAGCTTCAAGGGGAGAGTTTTATATAAGGGGGAGTTTCATGCATTCTTTCAAATTTGCAAGTCTTTTGTAAATTAAACCCAAATTGCAAATATTTCAAATCCAAACATATCAAGGGGAAGATTACTTATCACAGGAGAGACTTACAAAGTTTTTTTTTACTCTGAAAAAGTTATTTTTACTCTTTGAAAACATGTTAAACTATATTTCTTTGAATGCCTTTACTATTGATTAAATTATCTATTTTAACTTAACTTTTAAACTGAGTTGCCATAAATCAAAAAGGGGAGATTATTAGTGCCGGAAGCACCAGATCGAACCTAGTTTTGATAATGACAAAGGGTTCAAAATTAAGTATGTTTTGTGATCTAACGTATTTGACTACGTGTGCAGAAAAATCCTAGTTTGTCTAGGCACGAAGTCTTGACCTGCAGGGTTGAGCATGAAGTCTTGGTTGAGGACTGGGCACGAAGTCCTGGCTGAGGGCTGGGCACAGAAGACCTGACCGCGGGTTGGGCACGAAGACCTGGTTCGAGGAATTAGGCACCGAAGACCTGATCCGGAAGATCGGGCAGAAGACTTAGCTGAGCGATGATAACGAACAAATGTCGGGACAGGTCGAGGTACGAACATCTCGAGATCTGGAAGCTTCAAAGGTCGAGCAAAAGTCTAACCGGAGATGCTGGATGGCAAAAGGTAACTTCTCCAGAGTGGAGTAGGTGAGGATGCGTTCCTCAGAAGAGGGAAGAGTAGGCATGGGTCTAACCTAGGATTTCATTTGAAATTCAAAATCAGGATTGGACAGCACTGGCTGTCAAACTGCATTTTATTTTATATACGTTACATGTTATTTATATTTTGGACTAACCCTACGATGCAACTGATGTTTTGGAGATCAGCAACATCCGGGGTGCCCGAGAGGTCTCAACGCCTGAGAGGACTCGTGCGCCCGTGTATACAGGCGCCAGAGAGGTCTCGGGCGCCCTAGTTAGATTTTCTCAGCCTGGCGAGGCTGAGTTGGCGGCTGCTGATTGGACGCGCCACATCAGCACTCAGGCGCCCCAAAGCACTTAGGCGCCCGAGAGAGGATAAAATTTGCCCGAGTCAGCAGATAACGACGCGGCTGAATCGCTGACGAGTGCTAGTATATAAAGGGTTTTGCCCCTCAATGTTCTATATCATTCTGAATCACTTTCAAGCAACTGCAATCAAGTTTCTACGCTCTCTACTCAAGTTTGCTTCGTCGTAACAGTCGAGATCGACGACACGCTGCTCCGACGATGCAAAGTCTTTCTTCCTTCCTTAAGCAAGTATTGTCGGTATAATTAGCATTTTTATTCTGTACTTAAACTTACATATTCTGTAATATATTTTGCACATATAGAATTGTCTAATGAAATGGTCAAGACTGTGGACCTTGGAGTAAGAGCCGTCACAGACTCTGAACCAAGTAAAAATAAAGTTGTTAGCATAGTTTTGACTTGATTCTTTTTATTTCCGCTACGTTTACTTCATTCTTAATCTGAAAACTTTGAATCGATATATCTCACAAAAACATGTAGCAAATACTCAATGAATAGATTCATTAAACTATTATGCTAATGTTAGGATGTTCCCCGAAAGGAACGCATTGCAAGGTCCGACTGTAATGTCTCAGCAAGGACCGCTACATCTCCAGAACTCGGGTATAGTGCTAAATATGCAAGGGTTCGAATTGCAAGGTCTGACTGTAACGTCTCGACAAGGACTGCTACATCTCCATGAGAATTGTGTGTAGTGTTAAATAGACAAGAGTTCTCACATCATAGGTGGGATAAGAATAATCATTATAAGAAAAGTAATAGTCTGAGATTTGGAACATGGAATATAGAAACTTCACTAATAAAACAATGAAGGTAGTAGATACGATGATTAGGAGAAAAAAATAATATTTTGTGTACGTAAGAGACAAAATGGGTAGGTGAGAAAGCAAAAATAATAGAGAACTCGGGTTTTAAGTTATGGTACACAAGAAAGAGTAAAACAATAAATGGAGTGGGTATTTTTCAGATAGTTCTTTAAAAGTTGAAGTTGTTGGAGTAGTTAGAAAATGTGATAGAATTATAACTCTCAAGATAGTAGTGGCGAAAAAAATATGAACGTAGGATCAGTGGTGAAATCGCCACGTGTCTCCGTCCTGCGATTTACCCTCGTTGACCATTGGGGACTCTCGTTGAAGACTATGTGGCAGGGTCGGTCAGCCAAGAGGATTAGTCGGGCGCAAGTCTGGATACCCCTTGTAAATCAAAAAAAAATGAAGATACCAAATTAAGATTTTAGGGCAATATATGAGGTATTAAAAAATATTCCGCCAAATAAATGATTTTAATAGGAGGCGATCTAAATGGATATGTTCGAGTAAAAAATGAGAATGTGAGAGGGTACATGGGGGTTATAGGTTTGAAACAAGAAATGAAGAAGAAAAAACTATATTGGATTTTACAATAGCATATGACCTTATACTAGTTAATACATTTTTTAGGAAAAAAAAACACTTGGTCACATTCAAAAGTGGGAATAAGAAATCGCAAATTGACTTTTTTATGGTTAGGAATAGAGATAGGAATATTTGTAAAGATTGTAAGGTCATCCCTGGAGAAAGCTTAACTACCCAACATACATTAGTAGTGTTGGATATACGCCTTAATCATAATATCAATAGAGGAAAAATATACACGACTCCTAGAATTAAGTGGTGAAAGTTAAAGGATAGGAAGCAAAACATATTGAATGAGAAGGTAGGAATACAAGCATTAGATGAAATATACAGTAACTCAAATACGACATGGGATAAGATAATATCAAAGTTGAAAATAGTAGTTAAGGGTGTACTCGATGAGTCAAAGGGCATGCACCACCATGTAAGAAATCTTGGTGGTAGAATGAGAAAGTATAAGAGAAAGTGAAAAAAACGAATTGCTTATAAGGAATTACATATTTGTAAGAATGAGAAAAACTTAAAAAAATATGCAATAGCCAAGAAACAGGCTAAGAAAGCAGTAAATGAAACAAAAAAATTTTAAACTATTATCTCAAAACTTGGATACAAAAGAAGGGGAAAGAGATATTTATAAAATAGCTAAAGCGAGAGAGAGGAAAACGAGTGACCTTAGCCAAATAAGATGTATTAAAGATGAATACAATAGAGTACTAGTAAATGATAGCAAAAAAGAGCGGTGGAGGATTTACTTTCAGTAACTTTTTAATTAAGGTTTAGGGAATCAACTTAACTTAGGTAATTTAAGTAGTTCAAATGAGTATAAAATTTTAATTTACATTGTAGAATTCAAACTTCGAAAGTAGAACAAGCTTTGAAAGGGATGCAAAATGGAAAAGCCGTGGGACCAAATGATATCCCAATATAGGTATGGAAGTGCTTAGGGAAACAAGGTATTGAATGACTTACAAAATTATTTAATATGATATTGAAAATAAAAAAATACCTAATCAATGAGGGTAAGTACTCTAGTTCCTTATATAAGAACAAAGGAGACGTACAAAATTGTACAAACTATAGGATATTAAACTAATGAGTCATACCATGAAACTTTGGAAAGAGTAATAGGAAAAAGATTAAGGAGACCACGGTGACCAAAAATCAATTTGGGTTTATGCATGGAAGGTCGACAATAGAAGTTATACATTTTCTTAGACAATTAATTGAAAGTATCAGGAGCAAAAGAAAGATCTACACATAGTATTCATTGATTTAGAAAAAGTTTATATAGGGTCCCAAGAGAAATTATATGGAGAATTCTAGAAAAAAGAAGCGTTAGCGTAATATATATTGAACTAATTAAGGATATGCACGAAGATATAACAACTAGAGTGAGACTTCAGGTGGATTAACTGAAGCATTTCCAATAAGGATAGGTTACATCAAGGATCAGCTTTAAGTCCCTATTATTTTACGCTAATCATGGACGAACTCACTAGACACATTCAAGATACAGTACCATGGTGCATGTTGTTTGCAGATATATTGTTTTGATAGATGAGACACGTGAAGAGTAAGTGTTAAACTAAAATCTTGACGGGAAACACTAGAAGTGAAAGGTTTTAGACTTAGTAGAGTAAAGATAGAATATATGAAATTTAAGTTTAGCAATAATAGACACAATGAGACAATTATTAAGATAGAAGATGACGAGTTGTCTAAAATGAGAGCTTTAAGTATTTAGGATCATTTTTGCAAAATGATGGAAAGATTGAGAATGATGTCTTGCATGGAATACAAGCAGGATGGTTGTAATGGAGATTAGCATCGAGTGTTTTATGCGATCGTAAAGTACCTCTAAACTTAAAGGGAAGTTCAAAAATGACAGTTAGACATGTTATGTTATATGATATTGAATGTTGGGCTATTACTAGAGCACATGAGCAAAAGATGAAAATTACAGAAATGAGGATGTTAAGGTGGCTGTATGGACATACGAGAATGGACAGAATAAGGAATGAGAGCATTAGAGAGAAAGTCGATTGTATCTATTGAGGAAAAACTTCAAGAGACACGTTTGAGATGGTAGGGGCATATACTTAGACGACCAATACGTACCACTGTTAGGCGATGTGAAACTATAATAAATACACACATTAAACGAGAGAGAGCAAGGCCAAAAAAAGACTTGGTCGACAACAATAAAATAAGATAAATTTTATTTAAATATAGATGATGATATAATAGAGGACAGAACCCAATAACGTAGAAGGATCTATATATCTGACCCCACATAGTGGGATAAGACTTGGTTGTTGTTGTAGTATTAAAACCCAAGGCTTTGCTCCAATCTCTTAACATTCAAACAACTCCAACATGAATTCAACAAATCAAGTATAAAACCAAGTCCTGTAGAAACCCAGCAATTCCTTCTTTCAAGCTTCTGTATTTAAAAAAAAATCTTCTATTTTTTTCCTCTATGTTTTTTCCTACCCATTCATCAGATCTTACTTGATGTGGTTGTACTGGACTAATTAATCACCATCCTCAATTAACAACAGAACCAAATGCATACATTAATTTACAATTTCTAAACTGCCAATTCCAGAAATTGCAGTTCCTGTTTTTTTTTTAATCAAAATTTTCTACACCTTCAAATCACCCCAACAAAGCCAAAAATAGAACCTTCACATTCTACCCTTAATTCTGCACATTATATGCATCAAAAATCAATAGCAAGGGCATGAACTCATCCAAAATCTTCAAGATCTCTGAACACGTGCAAACCCTCCCCTCCCCCACACTTAAAATTTGGCCGTCTTGGCAAAATAACTCATCAAGTCATCCACCAAACTCTCAAGGAGACAAAACAAGCAAAGATGATCAAAGATTAAAATGCAAAGTAACAATGTTTTGTGGAGAAAGAAAATGGAAATTGTGGGGAAACAAGATATATATATATATATATATCATTTTCATCATTTTTCATGTGTGCATATGCTATTATAGTTTCAAAGAAGCAAAGCAAGTTCTAGAGTATCAATTGTCATGAATGCCATCACACAAAAGAAAAGATCAATAATAGGCATGAAAGTGATCCTCACTCGGCAATTTTATCTATCACACTCGATCAATCAAGATAGAATCCATCACCACACATATGACCAAATGTAAATAAGAGTCTCATTCATGCAAAAATATCCCCAAAACTCGACGGTAAAATTTAATTAGCTTTTACGATTCTCAAGGCATTATAAAGGAACGCATGGGGAGATATTTATTCAAAATCACATGCTATATGGACCTAACAAAATGCAAAGTATAAAGAAAAATATGAAAGCAAAGTGTGAAATAAAGAAAAGTATGAAGTAAAGAAAAGCAAAGAATGAACTCCTCTTTATTCAAGATGATTATAGGTGATTCAAAATTAAGATCCTGGAGGTCGAAGGCGATTCAGTTAGAGTACCCATTTTGGAAGCTTGATTTTTCCCGGACCTACAAGGCCAATAAAAGATAGTATCTCCCACACGCATACGAGGTAAGGAACAGATGAAATAAAATTAATCTCTACCGAGCATGTATCAAGAAATGCATCACATCCAATAAAATCAATCACGGGTACCTCTATGAAATTTTCTAAAAAATCAAGAGAAATACTAAACTTATCATGCTAAAAGTTACCTAGAGGTTCTATAAGAGTGGATGTGACTATGGCCTCCTCCTGGTCAGGTAAGGGCTCCACCTCAGGCTCAGACTCTGGTAGATATATAACCAAAGGTAGTGATTCTTGGGTCCTTGCCTCCATAGCACAAATACCTACACTCTCATCATCAACATCTGATTCAGGTGATGGTACAACTAAAATAGGTGATTCTTGGGTCCTTGCTTCCGCAGTACAAGTCCCTACACTTTCATCAACAACACCGGCATCATCAATAATATCTACAACAACAATATCAACAAAGTTAGGATCAACAACAACTATATCATCACAACATAAAAGACTAGAACGGTCCTATAGAGCTTCAGAATCAAAATCAAGACATCAAAACTTTACTATCCATCTCCTCCAACGCCACGGAACCAGTCGGATTGGTCTCCAAGGGAAGCTGATTGGAATTTTGTATTTGTCGTTGGGCAATTGATGTTGCAAGTTGATCTAATTGTATCTGCACATTCTGCATTAATGCTTCAGTCTTATGCTGGTTCTATTGCATCTGCTGCATAAACTCTTTCAGTTCTTGTAATGACAAATCTGGTTGACTAGGGGCATAAACTTCCTCACTAAACTCTTGAAATGTTCCCAGGGGTGTTGGATCGCTCTGCTGAACTGGATGAGACCATGTAGGCATAGGATCATCCTAAAATCCTTGGTTTTGATATGCTAGATATGGTTTAGTAAATTGACTTTGTGTATCCTCATACCTGAAATGCAAATGATTCACCCAATCAGAATTATAGGAATTAGAAAATGAATCATACCTATCTGATTGTTGAGGTTGGAAGTATCCATGCTGCTCTGGAATTTGCTGAGGTGGAAAGTACTGAGTTGGATAATTGCCCCAATCATGATATTGATGTTGGGAATACTGGGGTTCTACAAGAAATCTAGTAGTCTTTCGGATGAGGTGGCATATAGCAGCTGGATGAGATGGACTGCCACAATTAGTGCATATGTGTCTCACCCACCCAATATCCGAATTGTGATATTCATTGAAGCCTTCAAATTGCTGAGAATAGAAATTCATGTTGAATTGAAAGAATTGTCCTAGTCTTACACTGAAACACTAATAGACAAGATTAGAAAACACAGGAGCATATGATATCAAACACATGAATATATGAACATTAAAGCACTTGACAAAATTTTTTAATTTTTTGTGGAGAAATAAGGAAACAATCCTAAAATTATCAAACACCACTACACTCCGCAGCAACGACACCAATTTTGTTATGACCCAATTTTGTCGTGAAATGGATATCAAACAATAAAGTACCGAACCCCTCTATACTAATATAGTATAGAGTAACTCGGGTTGTCTCTCACAAGGAATGTAGATAATGCATGTTAAATCTAGGATCAAATGTTTATTGGTAATTGGGGTTTGGTTTTGAGGATCTAAGGCTACTAACTAAAGACATCCTAATTGTAACGACCCGAAAAATTCTTTTAATATTTCCTTAAAATATTAAGCATGTATAGATAATTTTCCGAGGAACCTAGAAATATTAATGCGAACTTTGGCCTAGAAAATCCATGTTTTCTCATTTAAATTGGGAAAAAGGGCACTAATGGGCCTTATATGGGCTTTCTACTACCATAATTTTTGGTGGATTTTAGGTGAAAATTAGTATAAATATAAAGGGATTTTAATAAAAAATATTAACATAATTATGGGGGAATTTTTAAAGGATTTTCGGAATTTTAGAGAAATAAAAAGAAAAATAAAATAAAAATAAGTTGCATGGCCGAAAGGATTGAACCTTGGACCTCTTGTACAACCATGTATGCACTAACCAACTCACCTAGCAAGGTAATGTTATGAGGGAATGAAGTGGATATTGGTTAAAGCATGGAAGAAGATGAAGGGTCATGGAGAGACTCTTCATTTACCTTCTTAATGGGCTATAAAAGGGGGGTTTTGGGAGTTACCTCTTCTTCCCATTACTTGCATTTTCGAAACTCCTCCTTCCCTCATCCTAGCCGAACACCCAAGGAAGGGTTCTCCCTTGGAAAAGCTCCACAAGAGGTCTCATCTCCAAGATCTAAGGGGTCTTCCAAGGATACAAGGACAAGGGGGGCAAGGGTCCAAAGATCTTACCATTTTCTTCCCTTTCAAGGTTCAAAAAATCAAGAAACCCAAAGTAAGACTCCCTCACCTGTGGTATAATAGTTCCTTATGATTTCCATGATTTTCAGCATGATATATTGGTTAGTTTTTGGATTTGATGTTGAAAGGAAGGAAAACCAAGAACCTTAAGTTTAAGGGATTCGGCCACCATGATTTAAAGGTCTATAATTATGATAAAAATCTTTATAATGTTATTTCATGTTCCCTTATGATGTGTAGAGGTTAATTATAATTTTTGGGAATTTTTGGAGTACCCTAGGACACCCTAGGGTTTCGGCCAACATGAAAGAAACAAAACCAAGAACCTTAAGTTTAAGGGTTTCGGCCACCATGATTTAAAGGTCTATAATTATGCTAAAAATCTTTATAATGTTATTTCATGTTCCCTTATGATGTGTAGAGGTTAATTATAATTTTTCGGAATTTTTGGAGTACCCTAGGACACCCTAGGGTTTCGGCCAACATGAAAGAAACAAAACCAAGAACCCTAAGCTTGAGGGTTTCGGCCACCATGATTTAAAGGTCTATAATTATGTAAAAAATCATGATAATGTTTTTTAATGCTCTCTTATGATGTTTAGAGATTAAATATAATTTTTGGGAATTTTTGGGGTACCCTAGGATACCCTAGGGTTTCGGCCAACATCAAGAACCCTTGTGTAGGGTTGGGTCTCAAACTTCAAGTGTATGTTTTATGTTTTAACGTGATATAAGGGAGATGGAGGGTGTTTATGTGAATGTTTCACATGGCCTAGAGACCCTATAGGTTTCGGCCAAGTACCCTAATAGGGTGGAAAGTTAGGACTTATTTCATGTAAGGGTCCCAATGGCCCTATGGTAAGGTATGGTTGGTGTTTAAGCAATTGATTTGGGGATTTAAGGGAATTTTTCCATACCCCCCATGGCCTTGAAGTTTCGGCCAAGAGTGAGATTAGGACTAAAGGATTAGGGTTGGCCTTAAGTATGGACTCAAAAAAGGGTCCTAAGGCCTAGTATATGTGTATGAGATGTTGTTTGGAAGTTATGTGAAGGTTCATGGACCTAGGGTTCCTTGGGGATTTTCGGCCAAGGGCATAACCTAGGGCTAGGGTTGGGTTAAACCTACCAAGATGCTTGAGTATGAGTTACCAAGATATAAATTTAAGTAAGAGGGAAGAAGTTCTATGTTAACCAAACCCTTAGTTTGTATGTCATGAATTATATGTTAAGTCATAGATGTTTAGACATGTGCCATGATTTATGAATGATATGTATGTATGTCATGTCTTATGAATGATATGCCATGTTTTATGAATAATATGTATGTATGTCATGTCTTATGAATGATATGCCATGTTTTATGAATAATATGCATGTATGCCATGTCTTATGATTGATACGTATGTATGCCATAATTTATGAATAAGATGTATGTATGCCATATGAATAAAGTTAAAGTACATGCCATTAAGGCATAACGATGATGTTAAGTATGATGAATGAATGATGATGAAAGACAAGTATGATAAATGAAAGATGATGCTTATGTCTTTAAGGCATAAATATGCTAAACGGCACGGTCGATGGTCGACGGTACGACGGTCGAGAGGACCGGTAAATGGGCCGAGCCGTAACAAGTTATGCTATGTTAAGTATGCCATGAATGTCTCATGAATGATGAAGCATGTAAAGTATTTTATTTTATGAATGGGCTTGTACCGGACCGAAGTATGGGTCCAAAGGACGGGCACCTTAAGAACGCCCCGGTTCTGGACTACCGACTATGCTGTTCACAGTTCTGGCACTACCGAAGCTGTGCAACAGGGATGGGCACCTTAAGAACGCCTCGGTTCGGGGACTACCGACTATGCTGTCCTTACCCTAGTTGGTCGAGGCTAGCTACCTCGTATTTACTTAGGGATGCGCGCTTATGATGTATGTATGTGGTACAAGCCAGGGCCCCAATGATATGATGATTATGTTTAAGCATTTAAAAGTATGTTTTAATGATTAAGCATCCTTATATATATATATGCAATTGCCACATGCATCCATCCATGTTATGCATTATATTTATGATAAGAATATTATGCAAAGTAAGTTTATACAAGGTATGTTTATGCAAATAATTTTATGTATGTTCATGCAAATATATGATGCCATGATTTAATTGTGTTTATGTTAATTTATGATGCCATGCTTTAATGGTGGTTATGTTAAGTAAGAACGCCATGATTTTATTTATGTTCGTGCTTGTTTAGGTTGCCATGATTTATTTATGTTTATGCTAAGTTAGAATGCCATGATTTTATGCTAGTTTATGATGCCATGATTTTATGCTAGTTTAGGATGTCATGATTTAATTATGTTTATGCTAAGTTAGGATGCCATGATTTTATTTATGTTCATGCTAGTTTAGGATGCCATGGTTTAATTATGTTTATGTTAAGTTAGAATGCCATGATTTTATTTATGTCCATACTAATTTATGGTGCCATGATTTATTTATGTTGTGTTAAGTTAGGACGCCATGATTTTATTAAGTTCATGCTAAGAATGTTTATGAGGTTATGTTTATTATGTCTATGTCTATGCCAAGTATTATGCCATGCTATGAATGTTTACGATATTGATGTCTATGCCAAGTATTATGTCATGCCATGAATGTTTTATGGTTATGTTTATGTCATGCTACGAAGGTGATTAAGTTATGTTCATGCCATGACGAATGTATGCTAAATGATGAAAAGACTTATGTTCTAAGTAAAGCACTAAGTATGTTAATGTCTTATGTGCTCATGATTAAATGATGAATGGTTTTAGTGAGTAGGAAAGAGTCTTACTAAGCCTGTGTGCTTATAGTCTTATTTTTCTTATGCCGCAGATCATGCAAGGGGACAGTAAGGAAGCAGCAGGAGGTCCTTAAAGCATGTGTGTGATAGTGACTTGGCCAAGAGACCATATGTTTGCTTGTCTTATGATAGAACTTTACCTTTACGATTAAGTGCTTGAATGTGACTCTATGACATGATGCTAAGGATGACATGATGCTAAGTATGATATGATGCAAAGTATGACATGATGCTAAGAATGACATGATATGATGCTAAGTATAAAGTTAATATGCCAAGTTTCCATGTTATAATGTTAGGAAGGGTAGTAAGTGCATGTAGGTGTAAGTTAAAGGTTTCCGCTGCATTATGATGACTACATGCCCTAAGTATGTTAACGTAACGCCGCTTTAGGAAAAAGAAAAAAAAAAGCGGGCGTTACAGGTTGGTATCAGAGCAGTAACCATCTCACTACACACACATCAAGCCCTCTTCCTGCCGCTTCCAAGTAAGTACCTCTTTACATAGCTGATAGTATTAAGATGTTTTATGATTTTAAGATATGCAAGTATAAACGATATTTATAATGAAAAGTACGTTACGATATGTAACAACGAATGATACTTTATCTTATTTTAGGAATTAAATATTTAGAATAATATAGGGGTAGAGAAAAAAAACTGATATTGGCCATACTTGTCTTTGGTGAAGAAAATATGGCTAGAAGACAGAGTAACCGGCTTAACGAGACAACTCCAACGCCTGACCTGATGCAACTAGTAACCCAGCTCCAACGTCAGGTTACCGAGCAGCAGCAAATGATTAACACCTTAATGAACCAACAGGAAAATTCTACTACTCCACCAGTGAACCAGACTGCTGCGCCTGTGGCGCCTACGGTTACGCACACTCCTCCGCCGGGCTCGACCACTGTGGCACGACAGGAGGCTTACCTGATCCAGTGGTTAAGGCTGAAACCGGAGAATTTCTCGGGTGCTGGCGAACCTTGGGACGCCCAGGCATGGTTCAAGACGATGGAAAGTACCCTGGAGCTACTGGACTGGCCTGAGCATGAGAAGATCAAGTGTGCGTCATTTTGCCTTTCTGGGGATGCCAGAATGTGGTGGGAAAGGGTCAAGGCCAAGAGACAGGTGAACCAGATGACGTGGTCAGACTTCGAATCAGAGTTCTTCGAAGAATTCTTCAATATGCGTGTCACAAACAGACACTACGACGAGTTCACGGAATTCCGACAGGGCAACCTCTCGGTCAATGAAGCCGTGAAGAAGTTTAATCGCTTGGCTCGTCTATGCCCGGAGCTGGTCCGCACTGAGAAAGAAAGGGTCCGTCTTATGTTGAAGATGTTGCGGCCCGAAATAGCCCTGAACGTGGTCGGCGGAGTTAACAGGCCGCAGACCACCGAGGAGCTGTTTAGTAGTGCTCTACTCACCGAGCATTACTTGGACAATATCAATCAGCAAAGGAAGGCATTCAATGAGAGAGGTCAGAAACCTCAGGGTACCAACGCTAATGGGAAGGGAAATCAGGGTGGTAAACGGCAGCCATGGGACGACCCCCAAGGGGGCCCAGCAAATAAACAGTCCAGGTTTCCCCTATGTGCTACATGCGGGAAAATGCATCCCGGGGAATGCCGCAAAGGTACGAACCGGTGTTTCACTTGCGGGGTGGAAGGGCACATAGCCCCTTACTGTCCTACCAAGAACCAGGCACCTCCCCAACAGCTTGTTCCGTACCAGGGTGCACCAGCGAAACTACATTATATGCAAGCCGAGCTGGAAGGTACCCCGATGAGCCAAGGGAGATTGGAGGCCCCACCAACTATGGCGGATGCCAGGGTTTTCTCTATTGCTAAGGAGGATGCCGCGAATGCTTCAACGGTTGTCACAGGTCAGATACTTATTTACAGTTAGTATGCTACTGCATTATTTGATACTGGGGCAACACACTCGTTCATCTCTATGTTCTACACTAAGAAGATAGATATGTCTCCACAAGTTTTAGACTGCAAGTTCTTGACAACCCTGCCTTCGGGAGAAATAGGGACATCCACTCCCGTGCTGCGTGCTGTGCCAGTCGGAATCGCAGGAAGAGAACTCTACTGCGATCTGATAGTACTCGACATGCAGGATTATGATGTTATAATGGGAAGGAACTTTCTGAGCAAATATGACGCTTCTGTCGAGTGCCGTAAACGAAAGGTGATCTTTCAACTTGAGGCAGATTCTATGTTCGAATTTATCGAAGAGCCGAGGAAAAGAACCGGGGAATTTTTATCGACTCTCAAAGCACAGAAGGTGATAGATAAGGGATACACTGGATTCTAGCACATGTGGTTGACGTAAG
This sequence comes from Boesenbergia rotunda, assembly GCA_024364735.1. Lineage (NCBI taxonomy): Eukaryota > Viridiplantae > Streptophyta > Magnoliopsida > Zingiberales > Zingiberaceae > Boesenbergia > Boesenbergia rotunda. The sequence continues at coordinate 31,031 of JAGFNQ010009224.1, read as the reverse complement.
TCAAACCAAGGACCAGAAGCTAGAAGACGTTAGGGTTGTAGGTAATTATCCAGAGGTATTCCCAGATGAATTACCAGGATTAGCTCCTAATAGAGAAGTGGAATTCGAGATCGAATTGGTTTCTGGTACTAACCCGTTCCCCAAGGCACCTTACCGTATGGCAAGGTCAACGGTTTGAGGAATTCACCTGGGAACGTGAGGACGCGCTGAGACGCAGGTACCCGGAGATATTCTAAGTTCGAGGATGAACTTTCACGAGGTATGGGGGATTGTAACGACCTAAAAAATTCTCTTAATATTTCCTTAAAATATTAAGCATGTTTAGATAATTTTCCGAGGAACCTAGAAATATTAATGCGAACTTTGGCCTAGAAAATCCATGTTTTCTCATTTAAATTGGGAAAAAGGGCACTAATGGGCCTTATATGGGCTTTCTACTACCATAATTTTTGGTGGATTTTAGGTGAAAATTAGTATAAATATAAAGGGATTTTAATAAGAAATATTAACATAATTATGGGGGAATTTTTAAAGGATTTTCGGAATTTTAGGGAAATAAAAAGAAAAATAAAATAAAAATAAGTTGCATGGCCCAAGGATTGAACCTTGGACCTCTAATACAACCATGTATGCACTAACCAACTCACCTAGCAAGGTAATGTTACAAGGGAATGAAGTGGATATTGGTTAAAGCATGGAAGAAGATGAAGGGTCATGGAGAGACTCTTCATTTACCTTCTTAATGGGCTATAAAAGGGGGGTTTTGGGAGTTACCTCTTCTTCCCATTACTTGCATTTTCGAAACTCCTCCTTCCCTCATCCTAGCCGAACACCCAAGGAAGGGTTCTCCCTTGGAAAAGCTCCACAAGAGGTCTCATCTCCAAGATCTAAGGGGTCTTCCAAGGATACAAGGACAAGGGGGGCAAGGGTCCAAAGATCTTACCATTTTCTTCCCTTTCAAGGTTCGAAAAATCAAGAAACCCAAAGTAAGACTCCCTCACCTGTGGTATAATAGTTCCTTATGATTTCCATGATTTTTAGCATGATATATTGGTTAGTTTTTGGATTTGATGTTGAAAGGAAGGAAAACCAAGAACCTTAAGTTTAAGGGGTTCGGCCACCATGATTTAAAGGTCTATAATTATGATAAAAATATTTATAATGTTATTTCATGTTCCATTATGATGTGTAGAGGTTAAGTATAATTTTTGGGAATTTTTGGAGTACCCTAGGACACCCTAGGGTTTCGGCCAACATGAAAGAAACAAAACCAAGAACCTTAAGTTTAAGGGTTTCGGCCACCATGATTTAAAGGTCTATAATTATTCTAAAAATCTTTATAATGTTATTTCATGTTCCCTTATGATGTGTAGAGGTTAAGTATAATTTTTCAGAATTTTTGGAGTACCCTAGGACACCCTAGGGTTTCGGCCAACATGAAAGAAACAAAACCAAGAACCCTAAGCTTGAGGGTTTTGGCCACCATGATTTAAAGGTCTATAATTATGTCAAAAATCATGATAATGTTTTTTAATGCTCTCTTATGATGTTTAGAGATTAAATATAATTTTTGGGAATTTTTGGGGTACCCTAGGATACCCTAGGGTTTCGGCCATCATCAAGAACCCTTGTGTAGGGTTGGGTCTCAAACTTCAAGTGTATGTTTTATGTTTTAACGTGATATAAGGGAGATAGAGGGTGTTTATATGAATGTTTCACATGGCCTAGAGACCCTATAGGTTTCGGCCAAGTACCCTAATAGGGTGGAAAGTTAGGACTTATTTCATGTAAGGGTCTCAATGGCCCTATGGTAAGGTATGGTTGGTGTTTAAGCAATTGATTTGGGGATTTAAGGGAATTTTTCCATACCCCCCATGGCCTTGAAATTTCGGCCAAGAGTGAGATTAGGACTAAAGGATTAGGGTTGGCCTTAAGTATGGACTCAAAAAGGGGTCCTAAGGCCTAGTATATGTGTATGAGATGTTGTTTGGAAGTTATGTGAAGGTTCATGGACCTAGGGTTCCTTGGGGATTTTCGGCCAAGGGCATAACCTAGGGCTAGGGTTGGGTTAAACCTACCAAGATGCTTGAGTATGAGTTACCAAGATATAAATTTAAGTAACAGTGAAGAAGTGTTATGTTAACCAAACCCTTAGTTTGTATGTCATGAATTATATGTTAAGTCATAGATGTTTAGACATGTGCCATGATTTATGAATGATATGTATGTATGTCATGTCTTATGAATGATATGCCATGTTTTATGAATAATATGTATGTATGCCATGTCTTATGAATGATATGCCATGTTTTATGAATAATATGCATGTATGCCATGTCTTATGAATGATACATATGTATGCCATGATTTATGAATAAGATGTATGTATGCCATATGAATGAAGTTAAAGTACATTCCTTTAAGGCATAACGATGATGTTATGTATAATGAATGAATGATGATGAAAGACAAGTATGATGAATGAAAGATGATGCTTATGTCTTTAAGGCATAAATATGCTAAACGGCACGGTCGATGGTCGACGGTACGACGGTCGAGTGGACCGGTAAATGGGCCGGTAGACGGGCCAAGCCGTAACAAGTTATGCTATGTTAAGTATGCCATGAATGTCTCATGAATGATGAAGCATGTAAAGTATTTTATTTTATGAATGGGCTTGTACCGGACTGAAGTATGGGTCCAAGGGACGGGCACCTTAAGAACGCCCCGGTTCAGGACTACCGACTATGCTGTTCACGGTTCTAGCACTACCGAAGCTGTGCAACATGGATGGGCACCTTAAGAACGCCTCGGTTCGGGGACTACCGACTATGCTGTCCTTACCCTAGTAGGTCGAGGCTAGCTACCTCGTATTTACTTAGGGATGCGCGCTTATGATGTATGTATGTGGTACAAGCCAGGGCCCCAATGATATGATGATTATGTTTAAGCATTTAAAAGTATGTTTTAAAGATTAAGCATCCTTATATATATATATGCAATTGCCACATGCATCCATCCATGTTATGCATTATATTTATGATAAGAATATTATGCAAAGTAAGTTTATGCAAGGTATGTTTATGCAAATAATTTTATGTATGTTCATGCAAATATATGATGCCATGATTTAATTGTGTTTATGTTAATTTATGATGTCATGCTTTAATGGGGGTTATGTTAAGTAAGAACGCCATGATTTTATTTATGTTCATGCTAGTTTAGGTTGCCATGATTTATTTATGTTTATGCTAAGTTAGAATGCCATGATTTTATGCTAGTTTATGATGCCATGATTTTATGCTAGTTTAGGATGCCATGATTTAATTATGTTTATGCTAAGTTAGGATGCCATGATTTTATTTATGTTCATGCTAGTTTAGGATGCCATGGTTTAATTATGTTTATGTTAAGTTATAATGTCATGATTTTATTTATGTCCATACTAATTTATGGTGCCATGATTTATTTATGTTGTGTTAAGTTAGGATGCCATGATTTTATTTAGGTTCATGCTAAGAATGTTTATGAGGTTATGTTTATTATGTCTATGTCTATGCCAAGTATTATGTCATGCTATGAATGTTTACGATATTGATGTCTATGCCAAGTATTATGCCATGCCATGAACGTTTTATGGTTATGTTTATGCCATGCTACGAAGGTGATTAAGTTATGTTCATGCCATGACGAATGTATGCTAAATGATGAAAAGACTTATGTTCTAAGTAAAGCACTAAGTATGTTAATGTCTTATGTGCTCATGATTAAATGATGAATGGTTTTAGTGAGTAGAAAAGAGTCTTACTAAGCCTGTGTGCTTATAGTCTTATTTTTCTTATACCGCATATCACGCAAGGGGACAGTAAAGAAGCAGCAGGAGGTCCTTAAAGCATGTGTGTGATAGTGACTTGGCCAAGAGACCATATGTTTGCTTGTCTTGTGATAGAACTTTACCTTTACGATTAAGTGCTTGAATGTGACTCTATGACATGATGCTAAGGATGACATGATGCTAAGTATGATATGATGCAAAGTATGACATGATGCTAAGAATGACATGATATGATGCTAAGTATAAAGTTAATATGCCAAGTTTCCATGTTATAATTTTAGGAAGGGTAGTAAGTGCATGTAGGTGTAAGTTAAAGGTTTCCGCTGCATTATGATGACTACATGCCCTAAGTATGTTAACGTAACGCCGCTTTAGAAAAAAAAAAAGCGGGCGTTACACTAATCTAGCCTAAGCTATAATTGCAAATGAATTAACGAAGACACATAGCATTTCATGAAACCTAATGCACTTAGCAAAGCCTAATCCAATTTGACCAAACTGCAGCAAGCTGAATAATGCACACATTAAGCACTGAACAGAATAGAGAAAACTAACATCAGATCTTGCATTAACTAGGCAACAAACATATAAGCGCCGATTCATCAAACATGTGACAAGCATCATTCAATTCCAAATCAACACATGAAATCTTCATCATGGGAACGTTGAATGCATTACAATCAATCAACAATTACTCATTCAAACAATCAACAACTAACAAAGAAAACAATCACACATCAAGAAGTGTTGTGGCAAAATATAATCAGAAAAGAGGAAATGATAACCAGAAGCTTCGGTTCAGATCTGGGATAGCATCCGTGAGGAGCAGCTTGATGAAGAAGATGAGCTGCGGATGACTCGATGAAGAGAGAATTGTTGGAGGATATTCGAGATTTTACAGTAAATTGAAATTATAAAAAATAACTTCAACTTATCTCTGTTGAGTGGCCCGAGCTGTAACTTCTGTAGTCTGCAGTCTCCCGAGCGAATTTCCAGAGCTCCCGAGCTGAACTCCGAAGCTGCCGAGTGAGATCCCGAGCAGATTCCTCGAGTGGCCGAGTGAGCTCCGAATGGCCGAGTAAGATCCGAGTGGAATCTCCCGACCCGAGCAGTTTTCCCGAGTGCCGAGTGAGCTCCGAGTGAAATGGCCAAGTGAGCTCCGAGTGAAATTGCCGAGTGAGCTCCCGAGCGGTATTGCCGAGTGAGCTCCCGAGCAGCCGAGTGGAATTCCCGAACTGGAATTCCCGAGTAGTGGTCGTACGTCTCCCGACCGACCAGGAAAGCGCTGAGGCCTGCGAAGCGCAGTTTCCTTGAAACAGATTCGTCCTACTCCGGCGGTGCTTCGAGGCTCAGACGAACGTCAATCTCTCAGGATACAATAGCCGACCACGGGCACAACGGAGCACTCGTTGCTCGTGGCAAACTGAAGAGGTACCCGACTGCTATCAGCGGAGCGGAGGTCGGGAACGAGGTGGAGCGGAGGAGAATTTCGTAGCGTCTGTCTCTTTTGCTCTCGGTCACGGCCTCCTTTTATAGGCTCATACCCCCGCAGTATTAAATGACGAATTAATCTTCATTTATTGGCATTTACCCAACCAGATCCAAACGTCTGGGGGTTACTGATCTCGCATTAATCAAAATTAATGCATCAGTTATATTTGTGCAAAAATCAATTTGGCAAAACTTTGGTTCATCTGCTTGGACAAATTTTGCCCCGACCGGTCGGACATTCGATGTGCGCGGGTCGTGCACGCACACGAGTTCACATGGTTCAGTACAAATCCGGGCCCTGGATTTGCACCCCCCCTGCGCACCCACGCGTGAGAGAGAGCCTCTCCCCTAGCATTTGTTCACAACTACCATGCTTGTGATACAATATAAACCAAACATTTTGCCTTAAAACTCCCAATGTGGGACTAAAGCCCCACTCACAAGGGAATCCCTTTATTCTCCTCCTCACTTTCTACACATTAGAAAGTTCCAATGTGGGACTAAAGTCCCACCACCTCTTTTTCATTCACCATAGATGTGAATGGAAAGTTCCAATGTGGGACTAAAGTGTTGGTGCAGAAAGCACCCAAGTCAAACCTGTGTTTTGATAATGGCAACAGGGTTCAAAAGTTAAGTCTCACTTATTATCTAACAATGTTACTCTAGTGTGCAGGGTAAAAAGCCCTAGCGAAGGAATGCTAGGCACTGGCGAAGGAATGTCAGGGTAAAAAGCCCTAGTGAAGGACTGCTAGGCACTGGCGAAGGAATGCCAGGATAAAAAGCCCTAGCGAAGGACTGCTAGGCACTGGCGAAGGAATGCCAGGGTAAAAAGCCCTAGCGAAGGACTGCTAGGCGCCAGGCGAAGGACAGCCTGGGATTGAAGCCCTAGCGAAAGAATGCTAGGCACCGGGCAAAGGACAGCTCGGCATCCAAGACCTGGCGAAGGACCGCGAGGCAAAAGTCCAACCAGAGGAGCGGTTGGCATCAGGTACATTCTCCCGAGAGGAGTAGGTGAGGACGCATTCCCCGTCGAGGGAACAGTAGGCGTCGGTTCGACCTAGGGCTCCATTTTGGAGACCCAAAGTCAGAACCAAGACAGCTAAGGCTGTATAAAAATTAATATGCTACTGCTTTTTGGACTAACCCTAGATGCAGGACCGAAGGACTGAGTGTCTGCAGCTCAGAGAGCCTCAAAGGAGTGAGGCAGAAGCTGAGCAGGCGCCCCGGATGTTCCGGGCGCCCCCAAGGTGAAGACCAACCAGCAGGAGCAAACTCTGCTTCGACAACTGACTGTCGGGGCGCCCCGGAAGCTCCGGGCGCCCCCATCTCTCCGGGCGCCCCGCATGCTGCAGGCGCCCCCAGCGCCAAGTACCGAAGCAGCTCCCCTCGAAGCCAGCGGATAAGAGAGCTGACCCGGTCAACCCGGGCGCCCCCAGCGATCAGGGCGCCCCCGTCAAAGCTTGATCCCGATTTTTGAGGGATCAGAGCTGACCGAGACCGAGGCGGATCGGCTGACACGTGGGGGGGGGGGGGCGCCCCCGACGTTCCGGTGCCCCCAGGGCCTATAAAAAGGCCCTCGAACCAAGGCTTCAAAAAATCCAAGTTTTCCAACGCATTCACGCTCTTCCGTTCCTGCGCTCTGCTCCAGAAACCTCCTGAATCGAGATACAAGCGCCGACGACGTCCAACTGCTCCGAAAATACCATCTACTCCAGACGTCGGTAAAGAAGAGTTGATTTTTAATTTACTGCACTTATTCTGTAATCAATCTTTGTAAACTGCTTTTGCGCCTCATATAGAATTGCCCAAAGTAAACGATCAACGATCGTGGGCCTTGGAGTAGGAGTCGACCTAGGCTCCGAACCAAGTAAAACCACTTGTGTTCGTGTGTTGGTTTTAATTTTCGCTGTGCAATTTCTCTCATATTAAATCCGAACGTTTTCCGATATTCACCCCCCTCTATCGGTTCTCTCGATCCAACAAGTGGTATCAGAGCGGGGAAGTTCAAATTTGGTGCAACCACCAGTTTTAAAATTTTTCAAATTTTATTTAATTTTTCTTTCAATATTTTTTGTCGAATTCCACTTATTATTTTTCTTCATTCGAATTTCGTTTAATATTTTTTTCTCTTCGTTCGAACTTCGTTTAATATTCTTTTTCTCGTTCGAATTTTTTTAATTTCTTCTCGTTGATCGAGGTTGGTGCAACACCACTCGACGAATATTTTTTATTTATCCCGCACTACTAATCCAAGACCAAGTCTTGGCATATTCCTTTTGTTTAGTTTATGTTTCAGATAAATGGCCATGCAAGAAGGATTCAGCACCGCCAGACCTCCACTGTTCAGTGGAGAAGACTTTTCTTACTGGAAAAATCGAATGGAGGTCCACCTGAATACTCAGGTGGACATGTGGATAATCATCCAGTCCGGACTGGAGATTCCGAAAAACGCCGAAGGAGTACCTCAAAGCTACTCAGAATGGGACACCGCTCTGAAGCGCAAAATAGAAGCTGATGCAAAGGCAACACAGACCCTACAATGCGGCATAACAAAAGAGGAGCTGAACCGGGTGGGCCCCTTCAACAGTGCCAAGGAGTTGTGGGTAAAACTGATCGAGCTGCACGAAGGAACATCAGACACTCGGATCAGCAAAAGAGACCTGCTTTTGAACAAGCTGTACACCATCAAAATGGCCGACAACGAAACAGCTGCTCAGCTTCACGCTTGGATTCAAGAACTAATGAACGGTCTTCACACTGTTGGTCACAAGGTAGAAAACCGTGACCTAATAAGGTATGCTCTAAATGCTTTTCCGAGAAACACCTTGTGGGCATCTATGGTAGATGCATACAAGGTTTCAAGGGACCTTTCAAAAATAAAGTTAGATGAATTATTCTCTGAATTAGAACTGCATGAACAGACTAACTGCAATTTGGCCGAGAAAGGTATTGCCTTCATTGCAGGTAAAACTGGAAGAACAACCAAGAAGAAGCCTCAACCTGAACCCGAGTCTAACTCAGACTCAGACTCAGAAGATAAAGAAGGAGATCGACCTAAGCTGGTCCGACTGGCCCGAAGCTACTATAAAGAATTGAAGAACCAAACCAACAGACGGAAAACAAGCCGAAGAAAGGACAAACCAGCTGAACCCACAAATGACAAAAACAAGCCCAACGTGACTTGCTACGAGTGCAAGAAGAAGGGCCACTACAAGATGGAGTGTCCAAACCTAAAGGAGACCAAGAAGACAAGAAGAAAGAAAGCACTCCAAGCAACCTGGGACGAATCTTCCTCAGAAGAAGAAGAAGAAGCATCCCAATCAAACCTACTAGCCCTGACCGTCTCAGAAGAAGTCGAGACCGAGTCAGAATCAGAACAGGACGACGGCAGACTAACCTTTTCAAAAGACGGCGAAATCAAGGTAAGTGGTTTCAATAGAAGTCAATTAAATGAACTTATATCTTATCTTTCTCGAGATTTGGCAAAAGCTAAACTCCGAGTCCAATCCCTCCGACAGGAAGTAAAACTCCTGAAAGAGGGAGCTGACTCTAAACCCTTAACCGAGAAGGATCAAGAAGGAACTCCTACTCATGTTGAAAAACTTGAGAAGGAGAACTCCTCCCTAAAAACTCAGGTTAAGGATCTTAGATCAGCTTTAGAACTATTCACATCTGGTTCTAAGGGTCTTGACATGATTCTTGGAAAGCAGAAATCAGTTCTAAATCGATCCGAACTTGGCTATAGAACCAAATCTAGACAAAGATCTTACTTTGCTGTACTGAATCAGTCCAGAAGTAAAGTTCAGGCATGGGTACCCAAACTGTGCCTGAATAAACCAACTGGATTAAATCAGTATTGGATCCCCAAGGACAAGATTCACATCTTGCCTAACCATCATCGTGGCTTTAGTCCAGGGGGAGCCAAACTGAAAACTATATTTATTGTTAGATAAAATTTAATTCTTGATTGCAAATTGCATGTTTGATTGTTTATTTAAATTTCTGCAATTTACCATGCTTAGAAATAGTTAGTATAAGGACTGAACAAACTTAACTGAAATTTGACAACATAGTATTGGGTGGAGGTGAGATGATAGTACGTTAGGGAAACCAATTCTAATAAGATCAAGTATACTTGGTCTCTTTAGACTGGTGAAACTAGCCGAAGCTACCGATCCAAAACTCAAACTAGTTAGAGCAGAAATTTTCAAAGATTAATTTTGAAAATGAAATTTTATTAAAAGGCTTTGTCAAGGAAAGGGTTGATGATCCAATAAGGCTACGGCCAAAGAAGGCCTAGTGCCTCGCCAAGACCTGGAAGCCAATTTTTGAATTTCAAATTCAAATTATTCTTTGTCAAATTCAAATCTAACATAAATTTTCAGTTAGGTATAGATTCAAACATTTCTTTTCAAAATAAACTTAACTATCTTCAAAATTAATTTAAGGCTTTCTAAATAAAAATTAACTTTTTCAAAATAATTTTACTTATCAAAACCTGTCTCACAAAACCTATAAGGCTAACGTGATTGAAAACCCTAGATTGGGTGAGACAGTAAAATTAAACTCAATTATAAATCTGTTAATATCTATATTGTGATTAATCCTATAGTTAGAACACAGTCAAACCATGGTCAACCTGGTCAAACCATGGTTAACATAGTCAAACATAGTCAAAACAGTCAAACTATGGTCAAACCATTAAACCATGGTCAAACGATGACAAGACATAAATTTGTCATTTACTGCACAGTCCGGGCGCCCGTGGCTCCTCGGGCGCCCCCCTACATACCTTTTACTTCTCTCTAGGCAAAAAGATGCCTCTGACGTTTGACCAGGGCGCCCAGAACTACGCGGGCGCCCCCATCACACTCAATGCAGCAAAAGCTGCAAAAGCAGCCTGACGAGGGCGCCTGGGCCGCTCCAGGCGCCCCCAACCAGTCGCAGTCACTGCCTTTAGCAGTGACCACTGTCCCGGGCGCCCGGGAGCTCCCGGGCACCCCCAATGTAATGCCTATAAAAGGAATCCGAATCCCCTTCTCTTCCCACACCAAAAACCAACTTCCTTCCACCCTTCCTTCCTTACAAGAAGATCAAGAGACCTTGCAAGCTCTCGTCCTCAACTATGCCTCCCCGAGCTGCCCGGTATAATTTTTATTGCATTTAAATTAATTTTTAATTTTAATGCAATACCTTCATACTTCTTTTAAATTCCTTCTCTTAGAAAACGTCGACCAAACCCGGCCAACCCCGGTGCCGAACCAAGTCCCGACCCTAGGTTCCCTACTCTAGAATTATGTAATAAGTTTGCTCAAACCATTTACAAGCCTATCAAGACAAGCTATCTTAATAGACATTTCTTTACCCAATCATGCCCCGTAGCCATGAATATTATAAACTTCTATCAGTTAGATAATCTTGTCTTCTGCACTCATACCATTAATGAATCCTTATGTGCAGAATTCTACAATAACATAGTTCGACAAGATAATCTCATGTTTCACACTACTGTTCAAGGGATACCTCTGTCTATCACCCCTACTTTACTGAACCGATTCCTTGGACTGCGACCCTCCCAGTCCACATTTTGCTGCTATCCACCTAGGAATCCTCCATTTGATCCTCCCTACTCTCACATTACCTTAGACACTATCCACTCCTATTTCTATAGGGAAGCTAGACTCCCCGCAAATAGACGATTCCAAGCCGTTGACCTTCAGGCACAGGACTATGCCCTATACAGAGTCCTGGTCCGCTGCATCTTACCACTCTCCACTAGAGATCTCGGGACCATGCGACCCTTTCATGCCTTTCTTCTGTATGCCCTAGTCCATCACCTTGACATTGACATTGGACTACACATGTTTCATACTATTCTGCATGCGTCCAGTGTTACGACCCAGGGACGAGTACGCACTCCATTTTGCCACATCATCACTTCCCTCCTTCATCACCACGGTCGTGACATTACCGTGGGTGAAATAACCGCCATGACCGACTTTGATGAAATAGGATTTAGGAACTTCTCGTTAGCGGGTCTAGAGGTATCGGCCACCGGGGTTCTGAGTTGGAGACGACAGCAGGCCGGGGCTCCGATCGACTCAGACGAGGAGGTAGACGTGGATGTTGGAGACATAGCGGCCGCGGCCCGAGCACACATAGACGAGCCCACTCCACCGACACTCTACGAGAGAGTGACACATTTGGAGACACAGGTCCAGAATCTCCGAGAGGAAGTGGAGGCGAACCACGATGAAGGAATGGCAACAAATCTAGGATACTACACCGATTACATGAGCGCCCTTAGAGCTGAGAGGGAGGCCAGAGATGCACAGTATCACGAGATGATGACCCTATTTCGATCCTGGCAGCCGGGCTCCTCTGATCATCCCGGTCCCTCGTCCTAGATTTGCTCAGCATTGTACTAGTAACTATTTGACTGCCCTTACTCAGTAGGGTTGACTTGTGCCTGTCTTTTATGACTGTGTTGGTTGTTCTATTTGACTAGCTGACTTATGGAAATGAGTATTTGTTCTGTCCTATTTGATCGGCAGTTAGGATTGTGCTCTGTAGAATAGATTAACTCTACATTTGATTTTTTTTTTGCTTTACTTATTTAAAAATCAGGTTCTAAAAGAATTTTGAAAAACTATTTTCTTTATTTCAAANTTAACTCTACTTTTGATTTTCTACTTTATTTAAAAAACAGTTTCTAAAAGAATTTTTAAAAACTGTTGTTTTTAAAATCAGTTTTTTTTAAATCTTTTCCGACTTAGTTTTATTTCAAAACTACCCCCTTTCAAAACTAGGGCTTTTTCGCAATTGGACTTAGCCTAGGCCCTAACCTAGAACTGCATGCACCTATAGATTTAGAAGCCAGCATCTCACAAGCACTTTAGGGTACTTTTGATTGATAACCTAGAAAGGGTTGAGATGCTTAGGTCTTTGCCTTAATTCAAGATGCTTTAAGTCAGTGCATCTGCAGTAATTGGGGCACTAAATACAACTTACACAGCAATCAACTTAAGTGTCAAATTTAGAAAATCTAACTTGAACAGAAACACTTAACTTGACTAACCTTAGCGAAAACTACTGTTTATAACAGTTAGTAAGTAGCTAATTGGGTTAGACAGGTCCCTACAAGAGAAAATTAACTGATTTGGTTTAAGTCTTATCATGAATTGGTTCAGTACAGCAAAATCATGCAAATATTTTCCTTTATGAAAGTTATTTCCTTTATGCAATTTAATTTCTGCTATATTTATCTGTTTTTGATATATGGCAAAGGGGGAGAGATAAGAAAGGATAGAATTTAAAAATTTTTATTTTTTTTGTCTCTCAAAATTTCAAAATCTATCCCTTATTCAAAAAGGTACTTAAGCTTTTTAAAAATTTTCTAAGTACTTAAGCTTTTCAAAATTTTACTAAGTACTTAAATTCTCAAATTTTCAAAATTTTACTAAGTACTTAAGCTTTTTCAAATTTTCAAAATATTACTAAGTACTTAAGTTTTTTCAAATTTTCAAAATTTTACTAAGTACTTAAGCTTTTTCAAATTTTCAAAATATTACTAAGTACTTAAGCTTTTCAAAACATTACTAAGTACTTAAGCTTTTCAAAACTTTACTAAGTACTTAAGTTCTCAAATTTTCAAAATTTTTGAGTACCTTAACCTTAAGGCGTCAAAATTTTGAGTACTCAAAACTTAAGTTTTTCAAAACTCTTCTTATAGTTTTTGACTTAAAATCTATTCTCAAAAACCCCACGAATTTTTGAAAAATCTAGGGGGAGACTCCTTCCAGGGGGAGGGAACAAACGGTAATTTTTATGCTTTGATTAAACTTAACTTTTTGAACCAGGGTTGCCATAAATCAAAAAGGGGGAGATTGTTGGTGCAGAAAGCACCCAAGTCAAACCTGAGTTTTGATAATGGCAACAGGGCTCAAAAGTTAAGTCTTACTTGTTATCTAACAAGTTACTCTAGTGTGCAGGTTAAAAAGTCCTAGCGAAGGACTGCTAGACACTGGCAAAGGAATGCCAGGGTACAAAGCTCTAGCGAAGAACTGCTAGGCACTGGCGAAGGAATGCCAGGGTACAAAGCCCTAGCGAAGGACTGCTAGGCACTGGCGAAGGAATGACAGGGTACAAATCCCTAGCGAAGGACTGCTAGGCACCAGGCGAAGGACAGCTTGGGACTGAAGCCCTAGCGAAGGACTGCTAGGCATCGGGCGAAGGACAGCTCGGTATCCAAGACCTGGCAAAGGACCGCTAGGCAAAAGTCCAACCAAAGGAGCGGTTGGCATCAGGTACATTCTCCCGAGAGGAGTAGGTGAGGACGCGTTCCCCGTCGAGATGGAACAGTAGGCGTCGGTTCGACCTAGGGCTCCATTTTGGTGGCCCAAAGTCAGAACCAAGACAGCTAAGGCTGTATAAACTAACACATTATTATTTTATGTTGTTTTGGACTAACCCTGTATGCAGGACCAAAGGAACGAGTGTCTGCAGCTCAGAGAGCCTCAAAGGAGTGAGGCAGTGGCTGAGTATGGCGGCCGGAGTGCCCCGGGCGCCCCCATGGTGCATACAAAACAATGTAAGTAAGGAAGGCTTCGAACAGCTGCTGGGCGGGGCGCCCCCGTGCTCCCGGGCGCCCCCGCTGCTCCCGGGCGCCCCCAGCGTCCCGGGCGCCCCCAATAGCAAACCATCGAAGCAGAAGCCAGCGAAGCCAAGGGATAAGGTTTGACCCGGTTAACCCGGGCGCCCCCAGCGTCCCGGGCGCCCCGGTCAAGATCTGATCCCGAGTTTGAAGGGATCAGAAGCTGACCGAGACCGAGATGGATCGTGTGACACGTGGGGGGGGGGGCGCCCCCGACGTTACGGGCGCCCCCAGGGCCTATAAAAGGGCCCTCGACCCCAGGCTTCAAGGCATCACATCTTCCATCGCTGTAACGTTCTTCTGCTCCTGCGCTTCGCTCTAGAAACCTTCCAACTCGACACGAAAGCGCCGATGACGTCCCTCTGCTCCGAGAAACATCCCATATCGGACGTCGGTAACGAAGAACTAATTTTTATTTCTGTTATACTACTACTGTACTAGAACTGTAATCTTTTGTAAGAATCTTTGCGCGATTATAGAATTGACCTCAGTAAACGGTCAACGACCGTGGGCCTTGGAGTAGGAGTCGACCCAGGCTCCGAACCAATTAAAATCAATCGTGTCTCTGTGTGATTTTGTTTTCTTAATTTCCGCTGCGTACTTGCTCTAAGTTTTTCCGAAAAACGTTAACGATATTCACCCCCACTCTATCGTTTCTCTCGATCCAACAGGAACGCCCAGACCGATCAGGCTCCAGCCTGATCGGTCTGGCTTGGTCCTGATCGGTCAGGCGACCGATCAGGCAAGCCCCTGATCGGTCGGCTGATCGATCAGGAAGCGAACAGAGAGTTGGCGAAATTTTCTGTGACCCTCCTGATCGGTCGGTGGACTGATCACCAAGGGGGCCAGATCGGTCAGTGGACTGATCCAGGCCAACACAGAGGGATTTCAATGGGATGTCGAGGAATTGCTTGATCGGTCAATTGGACCGATCAGGCCAATTCCTGATCGGTCCGTGGACCGATTAGCCCTATGCCTGATCGGTCTGTGGACCGATCAGGTATCAGAAGTTTTCTGATACGATTTCAGAAAAGGCAATATCAAACATCCTATTGATCAGATGGATATTGAAGGTGTTTTCTTGACTAGAATTGATCCCCTAACGAGGATCAAAGGTCCTTATGGATTTAATAAATCAATTTGCTCTCCCAAGTGAAGTCAAACTCAATCAAAGCATTCATCCAATTAGAACATTCAACCAATGAAAAACAAGTTCGTATCAAAATTCCAAGGCAAGTATGCATACAAACATTTGAACAGAAAATTCATAATCATGGATAGCCTACATAGTGGATGTGTATTGCTATTTGGTAAAGATGAATTAGTTACTTTCCTCTTTGTTTTGGAAACACATCTGATCATGATAGAATATTAATACTAAAGTAGATTACACTATTGCATGATTAAATGTTTTGACACATGAATTCCATAAAAAGCACTAACCAAGGGATTATATTGTTATAAGAACTAAAACAATAAAGATCAAATTATCTAATTTGAATTTTCCATAACTAATCATGTGAATAACAGTTTTCCCTGACCATGGATTTGGAGCACCCATTATCAACAACCTATGTTGATAGATGCTCCCCCTCAATCCAAGCTATACAATTCTAAAGATAGAGGTTTTAGGTGCCCAAATTTTGGGACCTAATGCATCAACAATGAAGGCCTTGGGCACGCATGCCTTAGTCATTTTCTTCTTACGTCCATGAACCCGAGAATCATTTGGTGATCTATCATCAGTCCTAGACATCAAGGAAACAAAGGTAGGTTGTTGAGGTCGGTAACCTATACCGGCCTTGTTGTAAACCGCCCTTTGTGCATTTAAAATCATATCTAATGTCTTTGAGCTAGTTGAGAATTTCTCAAGAACACTCTTGACTCTCTCAACCTCACTCTTCAAAGATTTGTTCTCATCTTCTAACATTTCTACATGCAAATCATCAACATCCTCATCCTTAGAGGATTTCAAATGTTCTACTTCAACTTTCAATGATTTAAACTTTTCTTTTAACTTCTTTAACAATTCGGTTAAACATGCAATGCTTCTATAACATTTGTCTAGTTCGGGAGAGATTACTATTGAGGCAATCTGTGGTCCGGAGTGACCAAGTGTTTTGATATTTGGGCAAAGGGTTTAAGTTAGATTTACCCTTGTTATCTCATATGTGTATGTTGAGTGTGCAGGATGTACAGGTTACGTATATGGACTTGACTGGACGGCCTCAATATGGTGAAGGGTGGTGGCATGGAGACTGTTAGTGATATGAGAGAAGTGTCCTAAGTCAATCGCCTTATGATTGTAATCATTTATTTTAATAAATGAATATTCACTATTTGAGTATACATGATTATGTATTTGATTGAGATCTTAAACTCATTTACTGAATGTCCGCAATACAATTCACAGCATGAGAGAATTTGTGATGAATTCACAACTAGTGATTATCTCTACATGTGCAATTATGAAGTATTGAAATTGTCCCTAGTCGATGAATTGATAAATACGGACACTATCAATTCTGTTGAGACTAGCATGAGTTATTCTCTAATCAGCTGATTCTCACTGGCTGGTGACATTGGGATGTCCGGAAATAAACATAAATGCTAGTTAAGGGAACTAGTTCATTGGAGTGACTGGCTGTAAAACTTCATATGGTAATCTACATATAGATATGTCAATGAAGTTCTTACTGCAGCTTAAGTGCGATGTTCCTTTGACTTGCGGTGTTCAAGTCATCTTGGTCATGAAGACTTATACTTTGACATCTTAAGCAAGCATCTCCAAGGAGGTGTGGACCCAGGATGGTTGGGTATAAGCCGAAGTGCCCGAAGATATTTAAACAGCCTACAAAGGATTCACCACTCCTTGCGAGGAGATGTATACCAAGGCCTATCGTCGGATTGTTACTCGAAGCCTCTGGCCAGAGCATCACATGTTCAGAGTATGAATCTCTCAGATACATGAGAGTAATTAGAATCCGTATGACGAGAAAAACATTACTTGGGCTAGGTGTGACGTAGTCAGCCTAGTAGGGACTGACACACATAGACCATGTCCTGAATCAAGTGGGTATAAGATGGTGAAGGGAATGGGGCACAATTCATTATAGCTGCTGAAGGGTTTCAGAATTATTTCTGAGGTCAACCGTTGATCTTTCGATTAATTGGGGATCATGATGTACTACTAGGTGCCACTCATGATCGCTCTATAATTGGTTAATTATAGACGGCTAACATAAATCGAAATCCTATTTAGTCACATGCACTACGAGTAATCCGAGGGATTTAAAACGAGTTGAAAATTGGATTTTCCGATCAAGAGAGATAAGTCGAATCTGAATTTTTCAGAGACGCATCGGAAGCATAAAATGGCTAAGTCTTTTGAAGGCTTATTGGACCAATTAAATGAGTTTAATTCATATGATCTTGGCTTGGGTTTGGCCGGCCAATGAGGGTCCCTACCCTCTTTGTTTGGCCGACCACATTAAAAGGGAAAAATCAAATTGTTTGGTTCAAATTATAAAATAAACCAAGTGTGGTTTGTTTTATAAAATTATGGATAATATAAATTTTATAAATCGAAGTTTGGTTTATTATTTTCATGGAAATTAAAATAAACTTTGAATAGTTTATTTTATTTTATAAAATCAATTATGAATTGATTTTTCATGATAAGAAAAATTTATATGATAAATTTCTTATGAAAATTTATTCCATAAGAAAAGGAAGACATGGTTGTTTTTATCATAAATTAAATTATGATAAAAACTTGGAATGATGGAATAAATCATAAAAATTTATATGATAAATTTCTTATAAAAATTTATTCCATAAAAAGGAGACTTGGCGGTTGAGAGGCTACTATATAAAGGAACCAAGGTAAGACTTGGAATCCAATCTAAGAGATCTAGAAATAAGCCCTCTCTCTCTCCTTCTCTCCCTCTCCCTCCTCTAGTGCCGCCGGCCCTAAAAGGAGAACCCCTTTTGCCGTGAGCTTCAGCCATCACCAAGCAGCTGCCAAAGAAGAAGAAGAAGCGGGCGCAACTCCTTCCTTCCTCCCGGAATCTTGATTCCGTTCTTCGTTTGGTGGTTAGTCTTCCCATCTCTCTCTTGGTATTCTTGTCGTGCCTTTGGAGAATCTAGTAGTTCTTGTCGGCACGAAACTCGTGGCTTTGCGAAGTCATCCCGAAGAAAACTCGGCATGGATGCGAATAGAGGCGGAGCTTCCAAGGGACGCTTACGGTTGGATCTCGTCCCTTCCTTCGAGTTACGCGAGGTATTAAGTAAATTAGTTTACTTTCTGCAAAATTTTAATGTATGATCATGTCTACACAACATTAGGATGCATGCTAGATGTGTGGTTAAATAATTTGAGAAATTATTTATGCTAAATCTTCCGCTGCACGTAATTAAATTTTAAAATTACGAACCCACATCCATGTCAACATGCACCCGGACCCAACAGAGACAAGCTGGAGGCTTATGTGCACCCGAGGGACCTTGGAGAGCAGGGACGATGAGCTGATGGGCACGGACTTCGAGGCATACGTGAAGGGTGGCATGGAGGCAAACTGGAGGTTTGTGTGCGCATCTGAGGGACGAGGGCCAAAGATGAAGAGGGTGCGAAGCAATAGTCGAGGCTGCGGAGGAGGAGTCAGTCGAGTCGTGAGGATCCGAGTGCTGAGTGATTGTACTCGGGAAGGGTTTAGCTGGGGACCAGTCGACTACTCTGGGAGCAGTCGACTGGTAGGTGGCTGGTGAGTTGGCTGAGAATTCGAACGTTGGGGTGCAACGGTCGAATTTCAGTGGCGCCAGTCGACTGCCCTAGGGGCAGTCGACTGGTAGCGAGGGTTTCAGCCAGAGTCCTATTTAAAGAGGACTTCGTGGTGGCTGAGATTCTTGACGAATCTTGTCTTGGTTAAAGGCAAGATAGTAGTCTTTGTACTCAGAGCTTTGCTTGGTGTTGTGGCGAGGTTTCTCCACCCACAAAGAGCGACGAGGGCTAGCCGGAGATTATTCGGGGATTGATCCACTGACGGATTCTTGGATTAGTCACTCGTCCGGGGTGGATACCAAGTAAATCAGGTTGTTAGCGTTTGTTCTTCATTGTTAGTTTTTTTTATTATTATTTCCGCTGCGCAAACTAACCGTGTAGGAAGAAAGCTTCAAAGATGTAACGCCCCGAAATTTCCAAAGGACAATCACGGAAAGAGGCTTCGTCCTAGATATTGGGACAAAGATCAACAAGAACAATTTCAGGCCAACGAGAAGGTAATTAGTATTTTGAAAAATATTTTGCCTAATAAAATTTTGAGTAATGTAGGGGAATATCAAAACGCATGTGAATTATGGGATAAGTTGAAAAGATATCATGAGAACCCTATATCAATTCAAAGAGTTGAAGAGCCCGGAGAAGTACGGTCAATAGTCCAAGAAGACCAAGAGGAGGAAGAAGAGTCATCTACCTCGTCAAGTGAAATGCCCACATCCTCAAGTAAAGGAGAAGAAGAGAGAGAGGGCATCCACCTTAAGAGAAGAAGAGGAAGCATCAACTTCAAGGATTAAGGGGGAGGAGAGACCCTCATCCATACAAGAGTAAGAAGAAACCTTAACCTCTACCAAAGCCAAGAGAAAGGAGCACATTACATGCTTTGGTTGCAACGAAAAGGGGCACTACAAGGACAAGTGCCCGAAAGGTAAAATGGAGGTAAAATCTAAACTCATTTTAAATTCTCTTAAGTCTAACGTGGGTTGTAGGAATGAAGAGGCCCAAGCTAAAAAGAAGAAGATCCGATTCTTTATGTGTGGTGAGCTAGGGCACTACCACACTAAGTGCCCAAGGAGTAAAGAGTTCAAGAAAATGGAGCACTTGAGGAGATGAGAGAAGGAGGAAAGAAAGAAGAGAAGAAGATCACATCAAGGGAGAACTTCAAGGGTAAAGGAGGTAATTCCTAACCCTAGGGTAAAATGTAATTCAATTTCATGTTCTTCCTTACATTTTAAGAATCATGTTAATTACCCACCCATGCATGCTAGAATACACGAAAATTATCTACTTGTGCATAATCATGATTTCAAATATAATGTTAGGAATAGGGATAACAAGGTAGGTCAAAACATTAACAAAAGCATGCATCATAAGAAACCTAGGACCCTTGCATCTAAGAATCAAGGCACTAATCCCAAGAAGGGAAGGAATGTTCCTAGAGAAATGGGTAGCTCTAGGAATGTCCAAAGTGGACATATGGACTCAAGGGTTAAAGGGCTAGAAAGGGAAAATCAAGCCTTGAGGGCAAGACTTGATAAATTAGAAAAGACCCTAGAAAGATTCACGGTTGGATCAAAGGGTCTAGACATGGTGTTGGGTAGTATAAAATCCAACTATGATAGATCGGGGTTGGGCTACCGATCTAAGACCTCCAAGGCCAAGGAAAAGAGAAATGCTAGGGTAGCATATGGTTATGGCAAGGAGGGAAAGTCCAAGGATGACAAGGGGGTGCCATCCAAAGGGAAAAAGGATGACTTAACCAAGGACAAGGTGTCCAAGGTTAAGAAGGTTCATTTTGTAGGCCAAGAGTCACCGGTGGCACACCGGTGTGGCCTAGTGTGGATTGAGTCACCTAGGGAGGTGGCTAGGGCTAAGAGCTCAAGGGGGAGCTTTAGAAGCCTTTGGGGTTCATGGTAAATGGATCTCAAGAGTTTCTCTCCTAGAAAATTAGGTGAAATGTGCCAAAAAGGTTGGAAGACTTGAGTAAGTCTCAATCCTAGGTTTTGGCACATTAAAAGGGGATTTAGGGAGAAGAATGTGAAATTTGGAGTATATTTGAGGAAAATTAGTTTTAAAGTGTAAATACCATATAATTTGGTGCTAGGAATGTAATGTGGTTGAGTATAGGAAGAGGCATCAAAGTGAAATCAAAATGAGAACTTTTGGAGAAGGTTAAATGATACACTTTAGGAGAAATTTGAGTTTCGTGCCAATCTTGGGATCCGAAGTACATTTGTTTGGAAACGTATTTTTTCCAAGTAGACATTAGCCCCATAAATCTCCTCACAATATTTCAGAATTTTTGGAGATTTATTGATTTATTTAGGCATTTCTAAAATTCGGACTGAAAACCTGAAATTCAGGTATCAGTCGATTGCCATTTGGGTAGTCGACTGGTACGAGTTCAAGAGCCTACTGTGAGTTTTCCCAGTCAACTGCCATTTGGGCAGTCGACTGATCTGAAGGCTGAGGAAGAGGAGGCCTAGTGGACTGTAAGAAATTGTCAAATTAGAAACATAGGAAGGTCATGATGGCTTATGAAACTTTATGGGCTAATATCATATGGTTTAAAATGCTTAAAATTCATTGGATGGTCTCAAATGATAAGTTCTTAAAAGTTTCCCCCTACGTGTCTAGGATTGGGAGAGATTATCATTTTAATAATACATAAGAAAAAGAGAAGAGTTAAGGACAAATCTCATGTGGTAAATTATAAGTGTGAGTCTTGAAAAAAAAACACATGGAAGTATGGATGATTTTTAATGTTGATACAAAATGTCCATATTTAGGAAACTAGGAATTGTACCTAAAGTCAAGTACACTTGATATTTTCATGAAATCATAATTCTCTAGGATAGGGTATATTCTAGCAAGTGTGCTTGCAAACCTTTTTAGACTTTCTTAAGTTTTTGTTGAGTTCTTATTGGCACTAGGGATAAAGTTGCTTGGGGCAAGTCTTTGATAGTGTCCAAGGGAGAAGAACTTGGTTGTTGGACTCGACATGGTGTTATGGTGTTAAGTTGGATAGAACTTCACATAAGTAAGTTGGAAATTGGAAGAAGACATAGGTTAAGGGGGAGGTTGTCTCCTTGTTTGCCTTGATTCTCATAGGAAAATTTTTGGGTTTTGTGTCCAACATGGGAATCATGATAGATACATGGTGAAATGTATTTTTCTCAAGTAGGTATGGGTACCACAAAGTTCTCCACGAAATTTAGGAATTTTTGGAGAATTATGGAATTTCTGGCGCATTTCTGAATTTGGCCAGAAAAGTCTGATATTCATAGTATCAGTCAACTGCCCTAGGGGCAGTCGACTGCCCAGGGCTGATTTGCGTATCAGCAGCTGGTTTTGAGTCCAAATGATAGGAAACAAGTGTATGGGGGTTTAGTACACTGTGTTTAGGATCATTATGGATTAAAAGAACCAATAATTGGGATATTATTGGGGTCTTTTTGATGTATGGAAAAGGGAGAGAAGTTTGGGTTTAAGTTGGGAAACCAAACTTACCTTTGCTAGAAACCCTAGGTTTAGGGGGAGCTAAGATTTGGCGTAAGGGGAACCTTGGGGAGGTTCTTAAAAAGTCTTTGTAAGTCCAGTATAGGGGGAGCTTGGGAGAAGCCTTAAAAAAGCCCATTTAGGTGTAGAAATTCCTAACTTGGAGAGTTAGGTGTGAAAAATCCTAGCTTGGAGGGCTATGTGTGAAAATTCGTAACTTGGAGGGTTAGGTGTGGGATGCCTTGGGATATGATCCATTTTTGCATTGCATATGCATTTGTTTAGCATGATTTTTGCTATTGACTACTGTTTTATTTTCCTAACTTAAACGTATTGCCAAACATCAAAAAGGGGGAGATTGTTGAGGCAATCTGTGGTCCGGAGTGACCAAGTGTTTTGATGTTTGGGCAAAGGGTTTAAGTTAGGTTTACCCTTATTATCTCATATGTGTATGTTGAGTGTGCAGGATATACAGGTTACGCATATGGACTTGACTGGACGACCTCAGTATGGTGAAGGGTGGCATAGAGACAAGCTAGAGGCTTGTGTGCACCCGAGGGACCTTGGAGAGCAGGGACGATGAGCTGATGGGCGTGGACTTCGAGGCGTACGTGAAGGGTGGCATGGAGGCAAACTGGAGGTTTGTGTGCGCATCCGAGGGACGAGGGCCGAAGATGAAGAGGGCGCGAAGGCAATAGTCGAGGCTGCGAAGGAGGAGTCAGTAGAGTCGTGAGGAAACGAGTGCTGAGTGATTGTACTCGGGAAGGGTTTAGTTGGGAACCAGTCGACTGCTCCCACAGTCGACTGCTCTGGGAGCAGTCGACTGGTAGGTGGCTGGTGAGTTGGCTGAGAATTCGAACGTTGGGGTGCAACGGTCGAATTTTAGAGTCGACTGGTAGCGAAGGTTTCAGCCCGAGTCCTATTTAAAAAGGACTTCGTGGTGGCTGAGATTCTTGACGAATCTTGTCTTGGTTAAAGGCAAGATAGTAGTCTTTGTACTCAGAGCTTTGCTTGGTGTTGTGGCGAGGTTTCTCCACCCACAAAGAGCGATGAGGGCTAGCCGGAGATTATCCGGGGATTGATCCACTGACGGATTCTTGGATTAGTCACCCGTCCGGGGTGGATACCAAGTAAATCAGGTTGTTAGCGTTTGTTCTTCATTGTTAGTTTTTTTTATTATTATTTCTGCTGCGCAAACTAACCGTGTAGGAAGAAAGCTTCAAAGATGTAACGCCCCGAAATTTCTATATTGATGTTCTTAAAGTCCTTAGAACTATTTAAAAATGTTTTAGAAATATTCTAGATATTTTTAGGAATTTTTAGAATATTTTTATGGAATTTTCCGAGTCCGTTTAGTATTCTTATTAAAAGAAATAGAGTTTTCGGCAAAAAGTTGCCTGGACGAGTTTTAAACCCGAGACCTCCCATGGGACCAACGACTTAAGTTGGTCGGGTTAACCAGGAGCCCCAGCAGGGGTGTGCTGAAAGAAAATAGAGAGATATTAAGTTAAGTTATAAGTTGGACTTAAATACCCTAAGTATAAATAGATAATTAAAGAGAGAAATTTTATTTCTCTCAACTAAAGCCCTCTTCCTCGCCCAAGCCGCACGCACGCCACCCCTCTTCCCCTCCCTTGTGCGCACGCCAACACCAAGACCTCCTCTCCTCTTCTAAGGGGGCGCCGGCCAAGGAAGAATCAAGGAGTGCGGAGCGTTTCGTTCGTCTCGACGAGAGGACGCGTAGGCGCGAACGGTTCATCGAGATCTCAAGTTTCTCCCGAGCCCTAGACGTCAATTTTGGTTGTAAGTCCAAAGAAATCAATGTAAGTACTGCTCACCTGCAGTAAGAGGCGGTTTTCCGCAAGTTTTTCCCATTAGGAAGTTAAAAATGGAATTTTCCTTTAGTTTATGATTTTGCATGTAACCCTAGTTTAATCCATGCTTGTATAAGTTTAATTAAGTACCCTATATGCGGTTAGGGTCTAAGAAGAGTTATGAGAAAAGAAAAGAGAAGATGAAGATAAGAAAAGAAAAGGCCAAGGCCTTAAGAAATCCCCAAAAGTCAAGACTTAGGGATTTGGGCACACAAGGTGCTCGTTAAAATGCCAAGGCATTCAAGATAAGAAAAAGTAAGTATTTTATTTTCTAAGGCCAGTACCCGGCGTCCAAGGGCGTCGTTAAAGAAATCCAGGTGTCCAATTCCAAGGTCTTGGCCCTGGTAGACCAAGGTCTGCTCTATTAGGATTGGTGGCTCGCTACCCCAACCTTTTAGGGAACGCGCATAAGATGGTACTTATGTCTTAAGTGGATCCAAGTGAGTTATTATTTTCAAGTATATGCTTTAGCAAAGTTTTTCTAATGTTTAAGGAAGTTTTCTAAAAGTTAAAGAAAGATTTAAAGTTAAAGAATTGCTAAAGTTTCAAGTTAAGCCAAGAAAAAGTGAGTTAAGACTTATTAATGCTTGAGTATGCATGTTTTGAGTTATACATGTGTTAGTGTTTCTGTTAAGCATAAAAGTATCTCATGTGATTTCACATTGTTTAAAAAGCATGCTTGCACATTTCGAGATTTTGTGAGCTAGATAGTACTTGCTAAGCTTTATGCTTATTAGTTGCATTTCCTCTTGCTGCAGGTGAAGGTAAAGGCAAGCAATTCTGAAGGAAGGCGACGAGGCGGTGCTGAGTGACGTGTGTGTGGTGGCTGAGCTTGGAGAGGTCCTTGGGACAAGATGAATAAAAGACTTAAAGTGCATTTGTTACAGATTCTTAGTTTAAGTTAGGTCACATAGAATTTATCCAAGTATTTGCGTTTTAGATATTTTGCATGTCTTAAAACCACGAGTAAAGATTCCATGTCATTCTATTTAGTATATATATCCTTATGATTGCATTGGATGAGTATGAGTGTGAGTAGTTTTGAATATCGATACTTTGATGGAGCTATTTGATGCATGTGCCAAGATGTTGTTAGGCTCCTTTTGAATTAAGTTTTTATTGCTTTAAATATGCTTAGAACCTTGCATAGATACAAAATTTGGTACAAACTCTAGTTTAAAGTTCATATAGACTTTGATAGCTTATTTACTTCCGTAAAAGTCCTAATTTCAAGTTTATGAAGTGGTCTTGATTGGCTAAAATGTTTAGAAAACTAGTATGGAGTATAGAAATGGTGATATGTCTTTGTATGGCTTGAAACTATATGTTTTGTGGACTTTTGAAACAAGTTTTCAGGTCTGAAATGCAGGTTTTTAGGCGTGCCAGTCGACTGGTTCAGAACCAGTCGACTGCCCTATCGAATAGTAGCTTCTGTTCGATGCACCAGTTGACTGCCAAGAGGCCAGTCGACTGGTGCCGCGCCTAGAAACTTGCTGTGGCCGATACCAGTCGACTGGTACCATTGCAGAGAAGTTGTGTAGAGCAGCTGGTTATTGCTTTAGTGTTACAACTAAGAGGTCTAGGGGTCAAATCCTGGCAAAGCAAATAAAATGAAAGTTGTTTTGTTTTTGGAAAAAAAAAAGAGAAGGAAAAAAAATTTAGAGCAAGTTAAGGGAAGCCAAGTAGTAGTAACTTAAAGCTTAAGTAAGTAACGAAAGGTGGGTCGCCACAGTTGGTATCAGAGCAGTTCTCATTCTCCAGCATCACACACACATCAGCATCAACCTTGCCGTCTTCAAGTAAGAAAGTTTTAAGTTTCAGTTTTTCTATTGCTCCTTTATTTAATTGCAGTATAGAGAAATGCTTAAGTACTTACTCATATGTGCATAGAACAAGGAAGCATGTTTAATACCTTAGTATCACGGAATCATGTTTAATCCCTAGAATGGATATTAGGTTACTAAGTAAGAAGACAAGTTTATACCTAGAGATGTAGTAATGATTTCTTGTTCCCTTATGCATTATTAGATGGCAAGAAGAGGCCGAGCTCCTAATGCAAGGAACAGAACTCCAGTTCAAGATAACAATGAGCCTGTCACAGAACAGCCAAACCTGATGGCAGTCATTGCTCAAATGCAAGCTCAGATTTCAGAGCAACAGAAGACCATCGCCACACTGATGGCAAATCAGCACCCAGTGCCCCCTACACCACCCACAGTAGGAGTGGAAACTCCAGTGGTGGCTGAAGTTCCACCAGTCACACAGGAGACCCCTGCCGTGAACCGAAGACAAGAAGCATACCTCGTCCAGTGGCAGAGGCTGAAACCTGAAAGCTTCTCAGGCACGACTGAGCCCTGGGATGCCCAGGCTTGGTTCAAGACTTTAGAGAGCACAATGGAGCTTCTTGACTGGCCAGAAGTCGAGAAGGTCAAATGTGCCTCCTTCTGCCTAACTGGAGATGCTCGTATGTGGTGGGAGCGGGTCAAGAGTAAGAGGATAGTCAACCAGATGAGCTGGACAGATTTCGAGCAAGAGTTCTATGAGGAGTTCTTCCACATGCGGGTTACCAACAAGCACTACGAGGACTTCATGGAGTTCAGACAAGGTAACCTACCAGTGGGAGAAGCAGTCGTGAAGTTCAATAGACTAGCTCGCCTCTGCCCAGAGCTAGTCAGCACAGAGAAGGAGCGAGTCAGACTGATGCTCCGCATGCTGAACCCTGAAATAGCACTCAACGTGAACAGCGGGACGCACCGACCCCAGACCAGCGAGGAGTTGGTCAGTAGTGCTCTAATCTCAGAGCACTATCTGAATAGCATCAAGGCACAACAAACACAGCAGAAGCCAGTCCTGATTGAGAATAAGACAACAGGAGGCCAGAAGCCTCAGCCAAATAACCAGAACTGGAAGAACAAGAACCACAAAAGGAAGCAGTGGCCTGGCAGCCAAAAAGGAAACTCAGAGAACAAGCAAGCTAGGTATCCACCTTGTCCTAAGTGTGGGAGGACCCATCCAGGAGCATGCCTTTTGGGTGTAACTGGATGCTACTCATGTGGACAAGAGGGACACAGATCCAAAGACTGCCCAAACAAGTTTAAGGTACTTCCTCAGCAGTCCGTACAGTATGGAGGCAAGCCTCAGTTACATTACATTCCTACTATACTGGAGGGACCTCAGATCAGTCAGGGAAGGTTGGAAGCAGCACCAGTTTCAACCAATGCCAGAGTCTTTTCCCTCACGAAGGAAGAAGCTGCCAGCGCCCCCACGGTCGTAACAGGTCAAATAGTTATTTTTCAGCATTTAGCTACTACACTGTTTGACACTGGGGCGACCCATTCTTTCGTATCAGTACCTTTTGCTAGTAAGTTACAGGTGCCTGCAGAGAGTTGGGAGTCCAGATTCCTGACAACTCTCCCTTCAGGGGAAATCATGGAATCCACCCAGTGGCTCCGGGCTGTGTCAATCAAGATTTCAGACCGAGAGCTATATGTCGATCTAATAGTCCTTGCGATGCAAGACTTCGACGTCATACTGGGCATGGATTTCCTCAGTAAGTACAGCGCTTCAGTGGACTGTCACCGGAGGAAGGTGGTTTTCAGTCCAGAAGGAGAACCACCGTTCGAATTTCAAGGAGCCCCAAAGAGGAAGACTCAGAAATTCCTCTCAGCCTTGGCAGCCCACCAGATGCTAGAACAAGGGTGTGCTGGTTTTCTTGCACGCATAGTGGACATAGAAGCAAAGGAAGAGCGCAAGCAGGAGGATGTACGGGTAGTCTGTGAGTATCCAGAAGTATTCCCAGAAGAACTACCTGGACTACCTCCCAACAGAGAAGTGGAATTCGAGATCGAGCTAGTACCAGGTACCGGTCCGGTCTCGAAGGCCCCATATCGTATGTCTCCAGCAGAGTTGAAGGAATTACAAGAGCAACTCCAGGAGCTACTAGACAAGGGCTTCATTCGCCCGAGTCATTCACCCTGGGGAGCTCCTGTACTTTTCGTCAAGAAGAAGGATGGGTCTATGCGTCTGTGCATAGACTACAGAGCTCTGAACAAGGTAACCATCAAGAACAAGTACCCCCTTCCTAGAATAGATGATTTATTTGATCAACTCAAAGGGGCTACAGTGTTCTCGAAGATAGATCTGCGTTCTGGGTATCATCAGCTAAAGGTTAAAGAAAGTGACATCCCCAAGACGGCCTTCAGGACAAGATACGGCCACTACGAATTTGTAGTGATGCCTTTTGGAGTAACCAATGCTCCAGCAGTCTTCATGGAGCTGATGAACCACGTCTTCAGGGCGTATCTCGATAAATTCGTCATTGTATTTATTGATGATATTCTCATATACTCACAGACTCCAGAGGACCATGCTACACACTTGAGGATAGTGCTGCAGATCCTTCAGCAGGAGAAGTTCTATGCAAAATTCTCAAAGTGTGTATTTTGGCTAGATCAGGTGACCTTCCTAGGTCACATTGTATCCAAAGAAGGCATTCAAGTTGATCCAGCCAAGATGGAAGCAGTCAGCAACTGGTGTAGACCCAAGAATGCCAGTGAAATCAGAAGCTTCTTAGGCCTGGCAGGATATTACAGGAAATTTGTGGAGGACTTTTCCAGAATAGCCTCTCCTCTCACAGTCCTGACCAGAAAGAATCAGATGTTTGAGTGGTCAGATAAATGCGAGCACAGCTTCCTAGAACTGAAGAAAAGATTGACTAGTGCTCCCATCCTGACTGTTCCAGAGAGTGACAAGGCCTTTGACATCTACAGTGATGCATCCAAGATGGGCCTTGGAGCTGTCCTCATGCAAGACGGTAAAGTAATAGCATATGCCTCCAGACAGCTCAAGGACTATGAGAAAAATTACCCTACTCATGACCTTGAGCTAGCAGCTGTGGTTTTTGCACTGAAGCTCTGGAGACACTACCTGTATGGAGTGCAGTGCAGAATCTTCACAGACCATCAGAGTTTGAAGTACTTCTTCACTCAGAAGGATCTGAATATGAGGCAGCGCAGGTGGCTAGAGTTGGTCAAAGATTATGACTGTGAAATCCTCTACCACCCAGGTAAAGCTAATAAAGTGGCAGATGCATTGAGCAGAAAATCCTGTGCAGCACTGATGTCCCTATCATCACTGTCTCTACCACATCCGAAAGAAATAAAGGATTTTTGGAGTCGAGGTAATAATTGGGCAACTTTCTGCATTGACTCTAGAGTCAACCCTGCTTGTGGATATACAAAGAAAGCAAAGTCAAGACCCAGAGATCCAGAAGATCAAGCAGGAGATCCAAGAGGCAGAAAATTCAGAGTTTCGAGTGTCAGATAGTGGCATCCTCTATCTTGGAGACCGCCTTTGCGTCCCCAATGATGAGGAACTAAGAAAGAATATTTTAGAAGAAGCCCACAGTACCCCGTACTCTATGCATCCTGGTTCTACCAAGATGTACCAAGATTTTTAAAGCAAAGGTTCTGGTGGTCTGGACTCAAGCGAGACGTGGCCAGATATATCAGTACTTGCTTGACCTGCTAGAGAGTCAAAGCAGAGCACCAGAGACCAGGAGGAGTTCTCAGCCTCTTCCCATTCCAGAGTGGAAGTGGGAAGAGATATCCATGGATTTTATCACAGGTCTCCCAAGGACCACCCATGGACACGATGCAATATGGGTGATAGTGGACAGATTGACCAAGTCTGCCCACTTCCTAGCCATCAAGTTATCGCATTCGGATTAGAGCAGTTAGCACAGCTGTACGTGAAAGAAGTGATCAGGCTTCACGGAGTTCCGAAGTCGATCGTTTCTGACAGAGATGGGCTGTTCGTCTCCCATTTTTTGGAGGTGTGTTCAGGACGCCCTAGGCACCAGACTTCAGTTCAGCACAGCTTTCCATCCCCAGACAGATGGACAAACAGAGAGAGTAAATTAGATTTTAGAAGACATGCTCAGGGCTTGTGCGTTGGACTTTAAAGGTAGTTGGTGCAAATTTCTGTGCTTAGCTGAGTTTGCCTACAACAATAGCTATCAGGCCACCATCAGGATGACACCTTATGAGGCATTGTATGGCAGGAAATGCAGATCACCCATATGTTGGCAAGAAGCTGGTGAGAAGAAAGAGATGGAGTCAGGACTAGGCAGCCAGACTGAGCTTATAGATGAGACCACTCAGGCTATCCAGACGATCCGCCAGAGGATTGAGACTGCCCAGAGTAGACAGAAAAGTTATGCTGACACACGCCGTAGGCCACTTGAATTCCAAGTTGGAGATTCAGTATTTCTCAAGGTCGCTCCTATGAAGGGAGTGATGAGATTTGGCAAAAAGGGCAAGCTAAGTCCTCGCTACATAGGACCCTACAAGATCATAAAGAGGGTTGGTAAGGTAGCATATGAGCTGGACTTACCAGAGGATATGTCAGCTATCCACAGTACATTTCATGTCTCTATGCTAAAGAAGTGTATTCACGATCCTAGCCAAGTGATTCAGCCTCAGTCAGTACAGATCCAAGAAGATCTTAGCTATGAGAGCAGACTGACACAGATAGTGGACAAAGCAGTTAAAAGATTAAGAAACAAAGAAGTGCCACTAGTGAAGGTCATCTGGCAGAATCAAAAGCATGAGAGGCTACTTGGGAACGTGAGGACAGCATGAGAGAAAGATATCCAGAATTATTCTAAGTTCGAGGACGAACTTTTATAAGGTATGGGGGATTGTAACGCCCCAAAATTTCCATTTTAGTTCTTAAAGTCCTTAGAATTATTTAAAATGGTTTAGAAATATTCTAGATATTTTTAGGAATTTTTAGAATATTTTTATGGAATTTTCCGAGTCCGTTTAGTATTTTATTAAAAGAAAAAATAGAGTTTTCGGCAAAAAGTTGCCTGGACGAGTTTTGAACCCGAGACCTCCCCATGGA
>JAGFNQ010009223.1:0-83625 GCA_024364735.1 Boesenbergia rotunda | reverse complement strand
TTCTGACGATATCCTTTTGCCACTAATCTAGCCTTAAAGGTAACAACATTACCTTCCATGTCGGTTTTCTTCTTGAAAACCCACTTGCACCCTATGGGCTTAATCCCTTCAGGTGGTTTAACCAAGTCCCATACTTGATTTTCGTACATGGAATCCATTTCCGACTTCATGGCCTCAAGCCATTTGTCCCTTTCTGAACTTTTCAAAACATCTTCATAACTGATAGGTTCATCGTCGCTTATGAGTAACACGTTGTTCGATTCACTTATGAGAAATCCGTATCTCTCTGGAATATTGCGTGTCCTATCAGACCTACGAAGAGGTAGTGTAGTTTTAGGTTCAACTGATAGCTCATCATTATGAGTTATTAGTTGTGGGTCTAGACTAGGTGTCTCCGTAATGTCTATTGGAGTTTCTTGAACTTCATCAAGTTCAATGTCACTCCCACTGTTTTCTTGTAAAAGAAATTCTTTTTCTAGAAATACAGCATGCCTTGAAACAAACACCTTTTGTTCCAAGGGATGATAGAATTGGTAACCCTTCGTTTCCTTAGGGTATCCAATAAATAGACATTTATCAGACTTAGCATCCAATTTGTCTGATACAGTCCGCTTCACATAAGCAGGACAACCCCATATCTTAAGGTGAGTTAAGTGAGGTTTCTTACTATTCCACGTCTCATATGGAGTAGTTGAGACTACCTTGGTCGGGACTCTGTTTAGCAAGTAAACAGCTGTCTTAAGTGCATAGCCCCAAAAGGATTTTGGAAGAGTTGCATGATTCATCATCGACCTAACCATGTCCATCAAGGTTCGGTTGCGCCTCTCAGATACACCATTATGCTGTGGTGTATACGGCGGAGTCCATTGGGACAATATCCCATTGTCCCTAAGATAATCTTGAAACTCTTAAACTTAAGTATTCACCACCCCGATCTGATCGAAGTATCTTAATACTTTTGCCAAGCTGTTTCTCTACTTCATTTCTGAACTCTTTGAATTTCTCAAAAGCTTCAGATTTGTGTTTCATCAAGAACACATACCCGAATCGTGAGTGATCATCGATAAAGGTGATGAAGTAGTTATAGCCTCCTTGTGCAAGAGTTGACATTGGTCCACATACATCAGTATGTATTAGACCAAGCAATTCTCCCATTGGATTACCTTTTTCAGAAAAGGGTAATTTGGTCATCTTGCCTTTTAAGCATGATTCGCATGTATCAAATGAACCGGGTTCAAATGATTCCAAAATTCCACATCGGTGTAATTCGGTCATGCGTTTCTTACTTACATGGCCAAGACGGCAATGCCAAGTGTAGGAGTCTATTCGATTATCTATTCGAGCACGTTTGTTGCTAACTTCGATATTGAAAACGTCACTGGATAAATCTAACGTGTAGATACCATTGCACAAAGTTCCATTCCCATAAAGAACGCCATTTAAAGTTATGTAACAACAATTGTTACTAAAAGTTAAATGATAACCCTTTTCATTCAAACATGAAATAGATACAATGTTCTTTATTAACGAAGGAACAAAATAACAATTATCCAATTCTAAGACACGTCCTGTAGGGAGCTTTAGCAAATATGTTCCGATGGCAACAGCAGCAATCTTTGCTCCGTTTCCAACTCGCAAATTCGCTTCTCCCTTGACGAGTCTTCTTCTATTCCTTAGCCCTTGTATGTCATTACATATATGTGAGCTACACCCAGTATCAAGTACCCATGTGTTTGAGGAATAGAGTGACATTCAATAACGAAGATACTTGAAGAGGATGGGGCATCGGATGCCTTCTGTTTCAAGGACTCAAGATAAACCTTGCAGTTTCTTCGCCAGTGACCCTCCTTGCCACAGTGATGGCAAGTGCCTTTTAGGGTATTTTCAGTCTTTTTGGCCTTTTTCTTCTTTCCCTTATTCTGTTCTTTGGCCTTCCTCTTAGAACCTTTCTTCAAGGAACCAACTAACAGTACCGTCTTTTGATCCTGCTTCACAGAAGGCTCTACAGTCTTCTGCAGGTTGAGCAACTCAGGAAACTGGTCTGGAGTTGCATTTTCAGGAGGACGGTTGGGAAGTTGATCTTCAAGGACATAAGCAAGCTTCTCTGCCTTGAGGACTATCCTCAGGTTTCGAAGCCAGTCCATGAAGTTTGGCTCAGTCAGTTTATTGGTGTCCAAAATGGAACGCAAATTTAGAGAAGACATGATCGAGTGATTATCCTAGAAATACAAATTGAGCTTATTTGAGAAGAATGATTAAAGAATGTATCAATATACATAAATAAAATCCTATTTATTTTTCAAATTGAATAACCCTTTTATCAATTCGGGAGATTGTAGGAACATCTCCAAATAGGTTGATATCCAACCATAGATAAGAACCACCATGGCTATGGCCATCAAGTTTTTCTTAGCTATGAAGGTAGGTAATTATATCGATTACACATCACATATATGTAACTATCACTTTATGCTATCAACTAATTGAATGTTTGCATAAATCATTGGGTTGTTAACTCATTAACAAGTATGCATTCATTATACATAGCACCCAACTGCACCTCTCTTTACATCGACCTTGGCTGTGGCACAACAAATCGATGCTCCAAGCTTAAGGCTGACCCATTAATCAAGAAATAGTTTTAATATGGTTGGAGCTCATTCAACCGCTTAGTCAGGCTTGGATGTGTCCAACAACCAAAACTAATGATTGACCTCTGACTCCAACTATATTATTCATAAACTAATTCCATGGTTTGAACATGTTGAGGTTCAAGTCGGGCATGGATGTGTCCATCAACCCAAACGAGAAACAAAACTCCGATTCTAACCATATTAATGGAAGGTGTTGGCCTTAATATTTTGTAAGGGGTTTTGGGTCTCATCTTTCTTTTCTAAGCACATTCATGACATAGAATTATGTCATGACTAACGATTTCCTTAATTAAGTATGTATGTGACTTAAGTTATCAAGTCTCATTAATTGAATTAGGAACCGGATTTCCTAATTCCAATTTCATACTTAATTAAAGGAATTGTTTTGGGAAACAATTTCCTAAATTGTCATAATTAATTTCGGAAATAATATGTTCAAGACTTTGATTTCTCTAAATCAAATCTTATTAAATTAAGAGACAAATCCCTTAATTCAACTACATATTATTTTCATGAAAATCTCATTTAAGAAACTCTATAGGAAACCATTTTCCTAATTAATTTTGGAGACAACAATATGTAAGAGCATCACCTCTTAAACATATTTTATTCATGGATTTAATTAATTACAACAAATCGTTTTCTAAGGGTGGCTCCCCGAGGCTCAGATACCCAAAGAAAAGTAATTTGTTGTAAATCCAATTGGACGGCTCCCCGAGGCTCAATCCAAATCAAACATGACAATTTCAATTAAAATTGGGAAATTAAATTACAACAACTAACTTTAAATTGGACGGCTCCCCGAGGCTCAATCCAAAATAAAGAATTTTG
The DNA here is from genome assembly GCA_024364735.1 of Boesenbergia rotunda. Taxonomy (NCBI): domain Eukaryota; kingdom Viridiplantae; phylum Streptophyta; class Magnoliopsida; order Zingiberales; family Zingiberaceae; genus Boesenbergia; species Boesenbergia rotunda. The sequence continues at coordinate 80,140 of JAGFNQ010009223.1, read as the reverse complement.
TTGTCAATTTAAAAACCAATTCAAATTTAATTGTCAATTAACTGTCCATGAATTTGTCTAGACTTTCTTAAAAGAAAGTGCCCAAAATTGCGAGATTTCATAAATAGGTTTTCAGAATAATTGTAAGTTTCTGGTACAAAGAAAACTTACATATTTCCAAAATTAGAAAATTTCTAAAATAGAAAAATTTCCAAAATTGGAAAGTTTCCAAAGATGGGAAGTTTTCACAATTATTATAAAATTTCAGAAACTAGAAAATTTCAAAAGTTTGAGAAATTTCATGAGGATTTCCAAACTTAGAAATTCCTAAATCTAAAATTTATTATAATTTGAAAGTTTCCATAATTGAAAAATTTTCCAAAATTGAGATCATGACAAAGTTTTTCGTAAAATAATTATATGATTATGTCGAACACTAACCGGCTCTGATACCACTGTTGGGACCGGGTGCATGTTGACAAGGATACGAGTTCGTAAAATTTTAAATTTTTACGTGCAGCGGAAGAATTTGCATAAAATAATTTCCTAAATTATTTTAACTTCGTATCTAGCATGCAACCTTATGGTGTGTTGACATAATCATAAAATAAAACTTTGTGGAAAAGTAAACTAATTTACTTTATACCTTTCGTAACTCAAAGAAAGGGACGAGATCCAACCGTAGCATCCCTTGGAAGCTCCGCCTCTATTCGCGTCCACGCCGAGTTCTCTTCGGGATGACTTCGCAAAGTCTCGAGTTTTATGCCAACGAGAACTACTAGATTCTCTAAAGGCACGACAAAGAAGAACAAGAGAATAAATAGGAAACTAACCATCAAAGTAACGGAATCAAAATTCCGGGAAGAGAGGAGTTGTGATCCGCTTCTTCTTCTACTTGGTTGGCTTCTCCTTCTTCTTGTTGACTTACGGCAACCAAGAGGGGAGGAGGGGTGTGCGCCGGCCCTAGATGGAGGAAGGTGCTTCAAGGGGCGCCGGCCCTAGAAGCTTCAATGTGGGCGCCGGCCCTAGGTGGGGAGAAGGGAAGGAGAAGATAAAAGAGAGAGAGAGAGAGGGAGCTCTATATCGATTAGTTACTTGATTAGGAATTAAAGGCTTCCCTCTGGTTCCTTATATAGTTGATTCTCCCTTGCCAAGTCTCCTCTTAACGGAATTAACGGAATTAGTTATCATAAGAAATTTATCCTATAAATTCTCTTATGAATTATTCCGTTTAAACCAAGTTTTATTATAACTAACTTTATAATAAAACTAATTAGTTATCATAAGAAATTTATCCTATAAATTCTCTTATGAATTATTCCGTTTAAACCAAGTTTTATTATAACTAACTTTATAATAAAACTAATTAGTTATCATAAGAAATTTATCCTATAAATTCTCTTATGAATTTTATTATAACTAACTTTATAATAAAACTAATTAATCTCTCCTTTTATTATGGAATAAATTTTATAAGAAATTTATAAACTTTCTTATTATGGATAAATCAATTCATAATTGATTTTATAAAATTAAAATAAATCATTCCATGGATCATTTTAATTTCCATAAAAAGAATAAATTTCTATAAATTTATTTATATAAATTTTTTACACAAATTTATTTATCCATAATTTATAAAACAAATCGCACTAGATTTATTTTATTAATTAAACCAATTAAATTGGTTTCTTCCCTTTAATGTGGCCGGCCACAACAAAGAGGTTTGGCACCCTCTTTGGCCGGCCAAACCAACCCGAACCGATCGCGAATTAAACTCATTTAATTCGACCCAATAAGCCTTCAAAAGACTTAGCCATTTTAGCTTCCATTGCGCCTCTGATAAATTCAGATTCGATTTATTTCTCTTGATCGGAAAATCCAATTTTCAACTCGTTTTAAATCCCTCGGATTACTCGTAGTGCGTGTGACTAAATAGGCTTTCGATTTATGTTGGCCGTCTATAATCAACAAATTATAGAACGATCATGAGTGGCACCTAGTAGTACATCATGACCCCCAATTAATCGAAAGATCAACGGTTGACCTCAGAAGTAATTCTGAAACCCTTCAGCAACTCTAATGAATCGTGCCCCATTCCCTTCAGCATCTTATACCCACTTGGTTCAGGACACGGTCTATTTGTGTCAGTCCCCACTAGGCTGACTACGTCACACCTAGCCCAAGTAGTGTCTTTCTCGTCCTTTGGATTTCTAATTACTCTCATGTATTTAAGAGACTCGCACTCTAAACATGATATACTCTGGCCAGAGGTTTTGAGTAACAATCCGACGATAGGCCTGGGTATACATCTCCTCGCAAGGAGTGGTGAATCCTTTGTAGGCTGTTCAAACATTTTCGGGCACTTCGGCTTATACCCAATCATCCTGGGTCCACACCTCCTTGGAGATGCTTGCTTAAGATGTTAAAGTATAAGTCTCCATGACCAAGATGACTTGAACACCGCAAGTCAAAGGAACATCGCACTTAAGCCGCAGTAAGAACTTCATTGACATATCTATATAGATTACCATATGAAGTCTTACAGCTAGTCAGTCCAATGAACTAGTTACCATAACTAGCATCCATGTTTATCTCCGGACATCCCAATGTCACCAGCCAGTGAGAATCAGCTGATTAGAGAATAACCCATGCTAGTCTCAACAGAATTGATAGTGTCCGTATTTATCAATTCAACGACTAGGGATATTTTCAGTACTTCACATTTGCACATTTAGAGATAATCACTAGTTGTGATCCCATCACAAATTCTCTTATGCTGTGAGTTGTATTGTGGACATTCAGTAGATGAGTTTAAGATCCCAATCAAATACACAAGCATGTATACTCAAATAGTGAATTATCATTTATTAAAATAAATGTTTTACAATCATAAGGCGATTGCCTTAGGACACTTCTCTCATATCACTAACAATTGATAGTGGCGCTCGGGGTCTCGGGCGCCCCTATATAGGGGCACCCTAAAGCTGAAAAATCATCCTAGCTAGCCGTTTGTGAATGTTACTCTTCGAATAGCACCCAAGCCATGTGTCAAGCGCCCTCAAGCACTCAGGTACCCCTATAGTGCCACGTTAGCAAATGGATAAATTTGACTGGGGCTATAAATATGCCCCTATAGCTCAGTTTTAATTCACTTATTCAATTCAAGCATCAGCAAACGAATTCTGTGTAGTTTTTATTTCTTTTTCTGAGATGTCCACGTGTAAAAGGCTTCTCTGCCCGAAGGAGTTTTATTCAGAAGAATCGAGCCACATTCTGCCTTGAATTAGCAACCTCCCCGGTTGCAAACCAAGTAAAATCCGATTGCCTCTTTCTTTACAGTTTGCTCAATTTTTTTTATGTTATTTATTTCTATTTGTTCTAACTAACATCTTTGTTTAAAGATAAACAAAAGATTTGAATTTTTATTTTCTGGGGCAATTCACCCCCCCCCCCTCTTGCCAACCAATGATCACCGCCAGAGTCTTGGTAAAAGTCCAGTTGGGTCTGAGGGGCTAACTACTGGTCGAAATCCAACGTGGAAGAGTATCGTCAAAAGTCCATGTTGGTGGAGACTTGACAAAAGTGTTAGTGGGTTAAAGAGCTGAGTAAATTTGCATAAGGTAAGTGAGGTAAATCATTGGAGGGGCAAATTCTGGTGAGGATGAGTTCAGTTGGGACTTTAGGCGCGGTCCAACATAGAACCATTTCGAATCTCTAAGTTGAGGCCTCTGATTAGAGCCTGGTCTTGGGAAGAAAGAGTGTGTTTAATACTCATTTCATTGAGTCCATGTTGTATGTTTACTAACCTTGTTTTGCAGGGTATATTTGTTTTTTGGACTAACTTGGTTTTGTAGGTTTTTTTTTGTAAAAGTTCACTCGGATGAACAGTACCCGAGGTGTCTCAGTTTGGACTGGAGGCGGCTCAGTTTGGATTTGAGGCACCTTAGTTGGGAACTACGACGCCTCAACAGGGATCCAAGGTGACTTCAAGTGGATTAATAGCGAGCGCAATGACTGCAAATTGCGGATTAAATTTACTAGGTCTAAGGCACCTCAGTTGGGAACTGAGGCGCCTCCGCCGCTATATAAGGGTATTGATGTCGTGCACACTATACAACAATTGCTTCTTCAACTTTTAAGCTCACGCGCTCATCCGGCTGCTATTTCCTCATCTTCTTGCTGAGACCCTCTTCGACACGGCTACGCTCAATCATTGTCGGAAGATCTATTGGAGCAATCTAGGCACCTTAGGTTTTGATGTTTGGGCAAAGGTTTAAGTTAGAATTATTGTTGTATTTAATATGCATTATGAGTATACAGGATACAAGGACAACAAAGGAGAAAAAGTCCAAGTGGCATCTTGGCAATAGAAGACCCGACAACAAGGACCGAGGCTGAAAGAAGCACCAGAAGGCAAGGCGTGAAGGATGGAGAGGCATTCGAGGGACGCAAGGCTGATGGAGGAGGCTAGAAGGCTAGGTCTAGGTTGGTCGGGCGAGGACGAGTGCTGAGGGACTGTACTCGGGGTTGAAACCCTAGGTTTAGGGTCTGCGACTGATGCTTGGATCAGTCGACTGATGTATTGCACAGAAAGATCAGTCGACTGCTGCATGTAGCAGTCGACTGGTGTCGGTTGGAATTCGAACGTTGGGCTGTAACGTTCGAATCCAAGGTGGGCCAGTCGACTGGTATTGGCACCAGTTGACTGGTAATGGTTGTTTCAGCTGTGAGCTCTATTTAAGAGAGCTCGGTTTGGCTGGGCAAAGGTTGACGAAATAAGCTTGGGTAAAGCTTATTAGTAGTCTCCAAGTGCTCAGGAGTTATTGCAAGGTTGTGGCGAGGTTTCTCCACCCACAAGGAGCGACGCAAGCTAGCCGAAGGCTTTCCGAGGAATTATCCACCAACGGATCATGATCGTCCACCTTACGGATAGTCGTGGAGTAGGATCTTTATCTCTGAACCACGTTAAATTGGTTTGTGTTCTTCCTTGTAAGTTTTAGTTTGTATTGTATTTCGTTGCGCACTAACACGTGTAGGAAGAACTGGCGATTGAAGTGGGTGATCGGCTATTCACCCCCCACTTGTTGGAATAACCGCTAAAAGAGCAATGGTGCTAGAGGAAGATGGATTCGGAAGGTCCGCTTGGATGGGATACTCAGATCCCACCTCCATACAATCGAGATGACTTCGATTATTGGAGGAAGCAGTTGGAGACGTGGTTCCAAATGGATTGGGACCATTGGAGGCTTCATTTGAAGCTCCAACAGACAAGAAGGGAAAACGCCTCCGACCTTGATATTGGACCCAGGATCAAAAGGAGGAAGCGGAGGAAGATAAGGAGATAACTAGAATGTGTTAAATTTATTACCTCCGTATATTGTGTCACGTGTAGGAGAATACAAGAATGCATATGAGCTATGGAGAAAGGTGATAGCTCTACATGAAAATTCAACACAAGGACAAGGAGAAGAGAAGCCAAAGGAAAAGGGGTCATTGGTCCAAGAAAAGGAGAAGGACCAATCAGAAGTTGAATCAAGTTTAACATCCAAAGTGGAGAAGGAAGTGAAATCATCCACATCCTCAAGTGAGGAAGAAATAGAAGAAGTCTCTACTTCAAGAATTGAGGGGGAGGAGAGACCATCCTTAATGCCAGAGCAAGACGAAACCTCCACTTCCACCAAAGCAAAGTCAAAGGAACACATAATTTGCTTTGGGTGCAATCAAAGGGACACTACAAGGACAAGTGTCCATTGGGTAAGAAGAATGAGGTAAATCCTAAACCTAAGTCAATCTCTTCGAAAACTAACATGAGATGTAGGGAAAAGAAGGAGAAGATGCATATAATTTGCTTCACGTGTGGTGAGCGTGGACACTACCACACCAAGTGCCCAAAGAAAGGAGAAATCGAGAAATTGGCGCACTTGAAGAAATTGGAGAAGAAGAGGAGCTCAAGTCAAGGAGGGGCTTCAAAGGTAAAAGGGAAGGTAATCTCTTATTTAAAATTAAATCCAATTTCCAATTCTTATATGCTTGTTAAGCATAATTATGAATTTAGTTATAATGAAAAGAATAGGGTTAACAAGGTAGATAACCCTAGGAAATTATTCCCCAAGTCTAGACCAAATAGGACTCAAACTACCATGCCTAAGGGAAGGAAGGTAGTAAATGAGCAGGCATTAATCCTAAGAAGGGGAGACATGTGTCTAGAAAGGTGGGTAGGTCTAGGAATGTGCAAGGTGGACATGTTAACTCTAGGGTTAGAGCTCTAGAGTTGGAAAATTAAGTCTTGAAGGCAAGACTTGAAGAAATGGAGAGAGCCCTAGATAGGTTCATTATTAGGCCTAGGGGACTTGATATGTATTTGGGCATTCAAAAACCCAAAAATGTCAAATTGAGTACCTCCAAGACCAAGAGAATGTCAAATGCTAGAAGGGCACAAGACATTGGTAAGGGAGGACTAATCAAGGACAAGCCGTCTAAGATTAAGAAGGTAACGGGTAAGAGCCAAGGATCACCGGAGGTACACCGGTGTGGCTTAGTAACCTTGGATGAGTCACCTAGGGAGGTAGCTAAGGTTAAGAGCTCAAGGGGGGGCTCTAGGAGTCAAATTGGGATCCATGGTAAATGGATCTCGGAAGGATTTTGTTGAGGTAATCTGTGGTCCCGAGTGACCAAGTGTTTTGATGTTTGGGCAAAGGGTTTAAATTAGGTTTACCCTTGTGTTCTTATATGTGTATGTTGAGTGTGCAGGTTGTACATGTTACACATATGAACTTGGCTAGACGACCTCGGTACGGTGAAGGGTAGCATGGAGATAAGCTGGAGGTTTGTGTGCACCTGATGGACCTTGGAGAGCAGGGACGATGAGCTGAGGGGCGCAGACTTCGAGGCATGCGTGAAGGATGGCATGGAGGCAAGCTGGAGGCTTGCGTGCATCTGAGGGACGGGAGCCGAAGATGAAGAGGGTGCGAAGGCAATAGTCGAGGCTATGAATGAGGAGTCAGTTGAGTTGTGAGGGTATGAGTGCTGTGTGATTGTACTCGGGAAAGTCCTAGGGTCGAGCGCTGAGAGAAGTGTACTCGGGAAGGGAAACCCTAGGTGTGTGAGTAGGGCAGTCGACTGCCATTGGGACAGTCGACTGATAAAACTCACAGAAAGGTTTTGGCTCCTGGACCAGTCGACTGCCCTGGTAGCAGTCGACTGGTAGGTGGCTGGTGAGTTGGTTGAGAATTCTAACGTTGGGGTGCAACGGTTGAATCTCAATGGCACCAGTCGACTGCCCTGGGAGCAGTCGACTGGTGGCGAGTGTTTCTGCCCGAGTCCTATTTAAAGAGGACGTCGTGGTGGCTGAGATTCTTGACGAAACAAGCTTGGTTAAGGATTGTTAGTAGTCTTCTTGTGCTCAGAGTGTGCTTGGTGCTGTGGCGAGGTTTCTCCACCCACAAGGAGCCACACGAGTTAGCCGAAGGTTATCCGGGGATTGATCCACTGACGGATTCTTGGATTAGTCACCCATCCGGGGTGGATACCAAGTAAATCTTCGTTGTTAGCATTGGTTAGTATTGTTTATTGTTTTTATTGTATATTCCGCTTGCGTAAACTAACCGTGTCGGAAGAAGAGATCCGAAAAACGCTATTCACCCCCTCTCTAGCGTACCACATTCGATCTATTAGATTTTTTCCGAAAGTCTAGATAGACCATAGAGTGTGCCAAAGGATTTGGAGACGGATTTGAGTCTTAATTCTAGGGATTTGGCACATTGGAAGTGAGTTTCATGCATGAAAATATGGCATTGGGGTCATATTGCATGAAAATTGATTGTTGATGTATAGATGTCATATAAACCAATGCTAGGGATGCATTGTGGTTTGGTTTGGTCGAGGATCGGGCAACGGAGTCATTGCCGAGCGAGGATTGCGGACAGAAGTAGAGATGGGTCAAGGTCGGATGACTCGAGATCCGAGTTCTCGGAGGCTGAGCAAAAGTCCAGCCGGAGGTCCCGGTTGGCAAATGCTTTAGTTGAGCGGGAATCACGAACAGAAGTAGAGATGGGTCGAGGTTGGACGTCTTGAGATTCGGGTTTTCGGAGGCTGAGTGAAAGTCCAACCAGAGGTTCCGGTTGGCAAAAGTAACTTCTCCAGGGTGGAGTAGGTGAGGACGCGTTCCCCGGAAAAGGGAACATTAGGCGTCGGTTCGACCTAGGGTTTCGAGTGAAATCCAAATTCAGAACCAATCATTAAGGCATAAGATTATGTGTGTTTTTGTCTTGTGTTTGTTATCTTGCAGGTACCTGGAGTTGGAGGCAAGATAGAAGAGCAAATGCAGGAGAAAAGAACTTGGGAAGAGGCCTTCCTGGGCGTCTGACTTGAATCAAGCACCCAAGAAACCTTTCTCAGGCACCTGAGAGCTTCCCAGGTGCCTGGGAAGGCCTGACTTATCCCTGCTGCAATTTCGGTGCAATGGATGAAGTTTGACCATGATGTGGAAGTCGCCCAAGGTCTCACAGGCGCCCGAGAAGGCTGTATATAAAGGGGCTCGACCCCTCATTCCAGAACATCAACTTTCACATCTGCTAAAGCATTCTGTGCAAAGCAAAAGTGCTCAAGGCGAAGCTCTGCGACCAAGGAGGCTCCAGGAAGAAGTGCACGACACTTCAGACTTCCGGATTGGCCGGATCTTCACTGTTTTGTTTGGTTTGCTTTTCATTTATGAGTTAAATTTATTTATTCATTGTTTGTACTTCAAACTGTAAGACGGGTTTCTCCGCCTATAGAAAGTCCGGAAAGGAGACCACTAGTGGACTCACGATTGAGTGCTTAGGCCTTAGATGTACTAACCCTAGGGGGACCCAGTAAAACCCGTTTGTCACTTGTCTTTTGTTTTTCTTTATTATTATTTCCGCTGCGTACTAACCCTGATAGAAAGACAAACGACGAGTTTTCCGAAAAAATTACGATAAATTTTTTTGGTCGATATTCACCCCCCCTATCGTCCGACACTGATCCTACAAGTGGTATTAGAGCCTGGAAGCTCTTCACCGGACTAACAGCCGAAGGAGCAAAGAAGCCAAGAATTGAGGGGGAGCAAGGGTGAATACAGGTGATAGGGTTGAATAGCCCGTGGCAGGCACATGGGGTGAAGAAGCTTTGTGGCAAAATGCAATGAGTTTTAGCGACTCCTTTTTCAGAGCCCTCGGGACACTCTCGGGAGGAGGAGCCTCTAGGGCCCCCCTCAAGAGACAATCCTGGGAAGTCAACCAGAAGATCCCTCTCGGGATCACCCTGAGAGGTGGGGTCCCGAGACCACCATGGGAGCTATAACACCCGTGATCACCCGGGCCAAAAGCCCCTGAGACCACCTCGGGGAAGCAGAGCTCTAGCTACCTTCGACAGCAAATAACGGCTCTTCCCCTCCTTCGCGGATCTAGGGATAAGCATCCTCGCTGGCACGGAATCACCACGACCCTTAAATGTCGCAATGGGTCAAAATGTAATGACGGCTTAGACCATTTCAAAGGCTATCCAGTAACTGCCAAAAGAGGAGGAGGACGTGGTATAAATCGGGGGGACGTGGTAATATAGCGGAAGCCAGTATAAATGGTACCCCAACCCCTCTGGTAAGGGTGGTTACGCATTCCCTACTTTTCATACCTTCTTTTTGTTAGATCGTTGTTGTCTTGCTAAAGGGGGGTGAATAGCTTTTCGTTTCAGTTCTTTGTACCTTCAACGTTAGCATGGGCAAGCGGAAAACTAAACAATAAAACAAACAACGCTAACGCCAACCTTTATGTGGTTCGGAGATGATGCTCCTACTCCACGACTGTCCATAAGGTGGACAATCCCTCGATCCTTCGGCAGATCACTCCCCGGATGACCTCTGGCTAGCTCGTGTAGCTCCTTGTGGATGGAGAAACCTCGCCACAAACTATGACACACTTCTGAGCACCAAAGATAACTAATGAGCTCTAACCAAGCTCATTTCGTCAATAGCTCTCAGCCAAAACTGAGCCCCTTTAAATATGTCTCTTGGCTGAAAAACCTGCTACCAGTTGACTGCCTCAAGGCCAGTCGACTGCCCCCACTCAAACTTGACCATTGTAAGCCCAACGTTCGAATTTATAGTCTTACCAGTCGACTGCCCCATTAGCAATCGACTGATGTTACTGTGAGGTTTACCAGTCGACTGCCCAGACGCCAGTCGACTGCCCTACCTAAGTTTCCTTCCCGAGTACAATTCTCTCCGCACTTGACCCCTAGGATTTCCCCAAGTACATTCCCTAAGCACTCATACCCTCATGACTCAGCTGACTCCTCACCAGCATCCTCGACTGTTGCCTTCGCGCCCTCTTCATCTTTGGCTCCCGTCTCTCGGATGCGTACACAAGCCTCTAGCTTGCCTCTATGCCATCCTTCACGCATGCCTCCAAGTCCGCGCCTCTCGGCTCATCGTCCCCGCTATCCATGGTCCCTCGGGTGCACACAAGCCCACGACTTATCTCCATGCCACCCTTCACCGTACCTGAAGCCGTCCAGCTAAGTCAATATGTGTAACCTGCAAACTTGCATACTCACATACACATATTAGAACACAAGGGTAAACTTAACTTAAACCCTTTGCCCAAACATCAAAACACATGGTTACTCTGGACCATAGATTGCCCTAACAATTTCTCCCTTTTTGATGTTTGGTAATATATTTTAAGTTAGGAAAAACAAATAGCAAAACACAATGCTAACAATCATTTGGACTTATGTTGCCAAGGTTCCACCTTAGACTTACACCGCCAATGCATATGCAATGAAATCATGCATGGATCCTATCCCAAGGCATCCTCACACCTAACCTCCCCAAGTTAGGAATTTTTACCAAAACGGGCATTTTAAAACCTTTCTAAGGCTCTCCCTATATTGGACTTACAAATGCTTTTTAAGAACCTCTCCAAGGCTCCCCTTAGGCCAAGAATGGAGCAACCATGCTCCCCCTTGACCTAGGGTTTCTTTGCAAAGGCATGTTTGATTTTTCAAATTAAACCCAACACTTCTCCCCCTTTGCCATACATCAAAAGACTCCAATAATTTCCCCCTTATTGGACTCTTTAACCTCTAAATGATTATAAACACAGTGTACTAACCCTCCACAAAGTTCCACACATGTTACACATCAATTGGATATTTTTCAATGGCTGAAAACCCAAATCTACCTGTACCAGTCGACTGTCTCCTGGGCCAGTCGACTGGCACACTGAAAACCCCCATTTCAGCTTTCTGAACCCAACTTCAGAAATGCGCCAGAAATTTTATAAATCTCCAAAAATTCTCAAATTTTGTGGAGAGATTTGTGGTACCCATACCTACTTGGGAAAAATACACTCAAAAATGTATCTATCATCATTCCCAAGATTGACACAAAATCTAAAACTACCTAAATAGTTCAATCAACCCTTGACCTAAAGTCCTAGTTTTGGTTTCCTCTTGATATCTTTGCACATACCAATCCACAATGCATCCCTAGCATTGATTTATATGGTATTTATACATCAAAAATCAACTTTCATGCTTTATGACCCCAATGTCATATTTCCATGCATGAAACGCAAAACCATCATGTCAAATCCTAAGAATTGAGACTCAAGTCCGTCTTCAATTCTTTTGGCACACTCCATGATCCATTTAGACCTCTAGGAGAACACCTCCCAAGATCCATTCACCATATATCCCAAAGGCTCCTAAAGCTCCCCCTTGAGCTCTTAGCCCTAGCCACCTCCCTAGGTGACTCAACAACCACTAGGCCACACCGGTGTACCTCCGGTGACTCTTGATCTACAAACTTAACTTTCTTAACCTTATACACCTTGTCCTTGGTTAAGTCCTTCTTTTTCCCTTTAAATGACACCCCCTTGCCATTTTTGGGCTTCCCCTCTTTGCCATACTCATATGTTACCCTAGCATATTTCTTTCCATCGGCATTGGAGCTCTTAGATCGGTATCCCAACCCCGATTTATCATTGTTGGGTTTTAGACCACCCAACATCATATCTAAACCCTTAGATCCAACCGTGAATCTTTCTAAAGTCTTTTCCAACCTATCAAGTCTTGCCCTCAAAGCTTAATTTTTCCTTTCTAGGTTTTTAACCCTAGAATCCACATGTCCACCTTGGACATTCCTAGACCTACCCACCTTCCTAGACATATGTCTCTCCTTCTTGGGATTTTTACCTTGATTCTTAGGTCTAAAGGTCTTGGATTTATCATGATGCATGACCTTTTTAGGGTTTTGATCTACCTTGTTAACCCTATTCCTATCATTATTTCTAAATCCATGATTATGCACAAGCAAGCATTGTTCATTATTTCTAACACGCATGGAGGAACTTAATTTTGAATTGCCTTTCAATTTAAAGTTAGGGATTACCTCCCTTACCCTTGTAGCTCCCCCTTGATGTGATCTCCTCTTCTTTTCTTCTTTCTCCCATCTTCTTAAATGCTCCATTTTCTTGAGCTTTCCACTCCTTGGGCATTTCGTGTGGTAGTGTCCTAGCTCACCACACGTGAAGCATATAATTTTCTCCCTTTTCTTTTGGATTTCCTCATTCCTACAACCCATGTTAGATTTAGAAGAAATTGAAATAGATTTAGGGGTTACCTTCTTTTTCTTACCCTTTGGACACTTGTCCTTGTAGTGTCCCTTTTCATTGCATCCAAAGCAAATGATGTGGTCTTTGGTCCTTGCTTTGGCGGAGGTAGGAGCCTCTTCTTGCTCCGGTATTGATGGGGATCTCTCCTCCCTCTTAATTTTTGAGATGAATACTTCTTCTTCTTCTCTTGATGAAGTGGATGATCTTTCACTTGATTGTGCCACTTCACTTGATGAGATGAGCAATTCTTCTTCTTCTTTATCTTCTTGGACTATTGAGTTTATTTCCTTTGGCTCTTCCACTAATTTGGCTTGTGCAGGGTTCTTATAGTATTCTCCCATCTTGTTCCATAGCTCATATACATTTTCATATTTACCTACACCACTCAACACATTTTTAGGCAAAATATCAATTAATATACTAATTACCTTCTCATTTGCCTTAGATTGGACTTGTTGTTCCTTGGTCCAATATCTAGGTCGAAGCTTCTCCCGTGCTTATCCTTTGGAATTTCAAATGCCTCTTCTAGCACCATTATGCATTCCCACTCCATTCCAAACCACGTTTTCATCCTTGCCCTCCAATAGTCGAAATCTTCATGATCTTATAGAGGTGGAGTGTTGATATCGTCACCCAACTTGTCTCCATCATTCTCTCCTCTAGCTTGTGCTTTTTTGGCGGTTATTCCAACGAGAGCGAAACCTCGCTCTGATACCACTTATTAGATCGTTGTTGTCTTGCTAGAGGGGGGGGGGTGAATATCATTTCGTTTCGGTTCTTTCTACCTACAACGTTAACATGCACAAGCGGAAAACTAAACAATAAAACAAACAACGCAAACACCAACCTTTACGTGGTTCGGAGATGACGCTCCTACTCCACGACTGCCCATAAGGTGGATGATCCCTCGATCCTTCAGCGGATCACTCCCCAGATGCCCTCTGGCTAGCTCGTGTAGCTCCTTATGGGTGGAGAAACCTCGCCACAAACTCAGAAACACTTCCGATCACCAAAGACTACTAATGAGCTCTAACCAAACTCATTTCGTCAAGAGCTCTCAGTCAAAACCGAGCCCCTTTAAATAGGTCTCTTGGCTGAAAAACCTACTACCAGTCGACTGCCCCAAGGCCAGTCGACTGCCCCCACTCAAACTCGACCGTTGCAAGCCCAACGTTTGAATTTCTAGTCTTATCAGTCGACTGCCCCATTAGCAGTCGACTGATGTTACTGTGAGGTTTACTAGTCGACTACCCAGACGCCAGTCGACTGCCCTACCTAGGTTTCGTTCCCGAGAATAATTCTCTCCACACTCGACCCCTAGGATTTCCCCGAGTATATTCCCTCAACACTCGTACCCTCACGACTCAGCTGAAAGGGGGAGAATTGGGAGGTTTAAGTTAGGTTTGTAACTTAACCGCCGTTGGTTTAACTTTGGTTTATGAGAATTGAAAATGGAAGAAGGTATTGGTTAAGGGGGAGGTTACCTCTTTGTGTTTTTACTAGGTCTTGTATTTTCAATTGTTGTTATTTGCTGTGTTTTCTCCCTAACTTAAACATATTGTCACACATTAAAAAGGGGGAGATTGTTGGGGCAATCATCCCAAGAATGATCCGGGAGATCATGATTTTGATGTGTGTGTCAATATGCTTAAGGTTAGGGTGTTATCTTGTTATTTGATATGTGTGATTGAGTTTGCAGGATTTGGACAATCACACATGGAGAGCATATCCGAGGGACGAGAGCCGAGGGAAGAGAACTTTAAGGGCAAGCCGAGAAATGGACTTCAAAGGGCACACGTGAAGGGTGGCATGGAGGCAAGCCGAGGGCTTACGTACGCATCCGAGGGATGATAGCCGATGGAAGAAGACTTCAAGGGGCAAGCCAAGGGAGTATACTTGAAGGCACACATGAAGGAGGGTCGTCGGAGTAAGGAAGAGTGCTTGTATAAGCTGGGCAGTCGACTGGGGGGAAATTAGTCAACTGCCAGTACTTCCCGAGACATCAGTCGACTGCCCATGGGGTAATTGACTGGTAACCCCGAAAACTAGCCGTTGAGTTAGCCGTTGGCTAGCTTTTAAAGCTGGGCCAGTCGACTGCCCCAGGGGCAGTCGACTGGTATCGGGCTGGTTAGGAGTTGTCCTTTACCCTATTTAAAGGGTGACTTTTTGGCACGTCAAAGGTATGGTTCTTGAGGGTACCAAGGTGCTGTTCGTGCTAAAAGTCCACAGTTCTTCCTCTCTCTTTCAATTCTATCTTGTAAAGAGAAAGAAGACAACCTTGTAAAGGTTTTCTCCACCTTAAAGGAGGTTTTTCATAGTGGAGGTGGTGCGCTCGTGTGGATCCTTGGATTAGTCACCTCTCTGATGTGGATACCAAGTAAGCGAAGGTGTTAGCATTGCTTTCATTATTTTTCTTGTGTTGCTAACCCTTCTTGTAGAGATAATTAAAAATTACTATTCACCCCCCCTCTAGCTAGGCGCCATGATCTAACAGGAAACCCTCCTAAAAACCTATAGCCCGGTCATGCCGGAAAGCTAAAAACCCCTCTAGAATCGATCGAGACGAAGAAAGAATGAAAAAGATGAGGGGTCAGAGGGAGGTCAAAGAGCTTGAAGATAATATACGCCCCTCCCATCTGAGCGAAGGCATTAGGAGACATCTGGTGAAGAGGTGTATCGAAGTAGGAGGCTATATTCATAAAGAAGGGGGGAATGGGGGAATGGAGTCATGACTCCACTTGCCTCAGGAAGAAGGTCGACAAGCCTGCGGGAGGCTCTACTGGCGTCTGGCCTACCTCGGGGACAACTATCGCCGTCTTAGCTGGGATGTCGTAGGTCTCGATGGCCGACTGTAGAGCCTCTAGTCTCACTCTCGAAGAGATAGACTCATACCATTCCGCCCGGTAGCCTTCCATGGTCCTTAAGGGGAGAGGTAGGAAGGAAACAAACTACTTACGTGCAAAGAGTCCTTAGAAGACGAGGTGCACCTAGCCACGAAGTCAGAAGTTGGCCGAACGTCCTCGCTTTCCCTTCTTATACCCTAGAAGCCACCTACATGGACGCAATGGGGAAGCGACACGTGGAAAGCAAGAAACTACCGCATCAGTGTTGCCCCAGAAGCAGTCACCTAACATGAGCCAGCTATAGCGGCGCACGTCAATAAGAAGTCGAGGAGATGGCCATTGTAGCACGTGGCGACGAGGCATTCGCGGAAGTACCTTGTCGCCATCAAAGAGAGCCATACTCCTTTATAACCGAGGGACATGTATCATTACGGTGCCTCGAAAGCCACAGAAGTCCTTCGGGAAGGGTAAAACTAAGAAGAAATTTTCTAGGGGCTTGGCACAACCCCCTAAGGGTCCCTTGCAACTACTAAAAGGAACAACACCGGATGCGAGGACCTGCCGGAACGCAGCTTCTTCACATCACACTAGTCCGATCATACAGCCACACTTCCTTCGATCAGACTTGAAGGGAGGGACTTGTGATAAGGTTGAATAGCCCGTGGCAGACACGTGGGGTGATGAAGCTTTGTGGCAGTATTCAATGAGTTTTAGCGACTCCTTTTTCAGAGCCCTCGAGACACTCTCGGGAGGAGGAGCCTCTAGGCCCCCCCCCCTCGGGAGGCAGTCCTGGGAAGTCAACCAGAAGATCCCTCCCGAGATCACCCCGGGAGGTGGGGTCCCAAGACCACCTCAGGAGCTATGCCTCCCGCGATCACCCGGGCCAGAAGGCCCTGAGACCACCTAGGGGAAGCGGAGCCCTAGCTACCTTCGACAGCAAATAACGGCTCTTCCCCTCCTTCGCGGATCTATGGATAAGCATCCTCGCTAGCACGGAATCACCATGACCCTTAAATGTCGCAACGGGTCGAAATGTAATGATGGCTTAGACCGTTTCAAAGGCTATCCAGTAACCACCGAAAGAGGAGGAGGGTGTGGCATAAATTGAGGGGATGTGGCAAGACAGCGGAAGCCAGTATAAAAGGTTCCCCAACCCCTCTAGTAAGGGGGGATACACATTCTCTACTATTCATACCTTCTTTTCCGTCTTACACTTTTCTCCATCAAGAGTGACTTGAGCGTCGGAGTGGGCTCTGCCGGACAACCTCCGGCGTATTCTCCTAACACTCGTGTTGATCTTACAGGGCACAGAGTTCCTTCCCTCCTGCTAGCTTCCACGTGAGTAGAACCTCGGTTCGTGGCCATCATCGTCGATTCCTTTCGGAACAACAGGTATTATTTAAATTATGGCAATTTTCAAGTTCCATATTATTTGTTTTAAGTGCAGCGAGAGAGGACACTATAAAAACCAGTGTCCTACTCATAACACTCGATCTTCACCATTGGCGGCAAAGGAGGTACCAACGCTAGGAGTCTGGAGGGACAAGAGCCATATTTTCAATCAGAGTCGCTAAAGGAGACGAGGCTGAGCCGATGGAAAAGGATGCCATTGAGTTGGTACTTGAGTAGGACTTGTCATTGGTGAGGTATAGTTTGATTTTCGACCGATATAAATACTATTTTGGATTATCTCGTGCATAGCAAGGTCGCTCGACTAAAGCCGGATAAGTTCTCATGATTTATCCCCTTTCAAAATATGTGAAACATTATAGAAGAATCGCTAAGTTAACTACTTCACTTTTGCCACTGGCTCATGAATAAATATTGTCATTTTAAGTTTTTAAATATAGTCTAAATTAGCAAAATAGAATCCTGAGTGCCATTTGTAGGACCACAAAGTTACAAGGGCTAAAGTGAAATTAACTTTATATATAATTATTATTAATGGTTTTAATTAAAAATAGTAACTTGATTGTCTTCTCCGTTGACTTTCACGCCACGGTCAAAGTCGCCCAACCAATCAGTTTTCACAGGCTTATTTCATGGCCCACGATGCAATACGGTCCGTGGAGTCCAGTGGGCCCCAATTCGCCAAACACGCGTCTCCATTTATTTCGTCCAGATTCCACCACCGCAATAGCCGCGCGAGCGAAATGGCCGGCGCCGCCGCCCCTCTCCCACCGCCATCGCTCCTCTTCCTCTTCGTCTTCCTCGCTGGCGGCTCCGCCCTTCACATCACAGCTCACTCCATCTCACACCACTGCCCCAGCTCCTCTAGCCTCTCTCTCCTCCCTTCTTTCCACTGCGACCACCACCGGAGTTTCTTCCCCAAACGCTACGTTCTCGCCGAAAACGCCACCGATTCGACCGTTGGGGAGAACCACAGCACCACGCTTTCTTCGTCCACGAACAGCACCGCCGCCTCCGAGCATCGCCGCGACCGGGCCAGCCAAGAGAACCGCATCCGCAACCGGATTCTGGGCTTCCTCTCCGGCGGGTTTGCTGGCGTCGTCTCAGGCGTGGTCCTATCAGTTCTGTTCCGCTCCCTGTTGAACTGCATCCGCGGGCAGTACCGGAATCAAAGAGGCCCCTCCATCTTCAGCCCGCAGCACATCAAGCGAGCAGAGGAACTGGCGTTCCTGGAGAAGCACGACGGCCTAGAGGAGCTGGAGTTGATCGGGCGCGGCGGGTGCGGGGAGGTGCTTAAGGCGCAGCTCCCGGCGGACTCGGTCCGATCGGAGACACCGGAGATGGTGATCGCGATCAAGCGGATCATGAAGTGGACGGCGGAGAGCGCGGAGCCGACGTCAGACAAGGAGAGCCGGATGCTGGATAAGTGGATGCGGCAGATCCGGTCGGAGATCAAAACGGTGGGTCGCATCCGGCACCGGAATCTGTTGCCTCTTCTGGCCCACGTCGCGCGGCCGGATTCGCATCTTCTGATCTACGAGTACATGAAGAACGGCAGCCTAGAGGCGGCGCTGCAGGGGGTGCGAACAGGGGAGCGGGAGATGGATTGGCCGGCGCGGTTCAAGGTGGCGCTGGGGGTGGCGGCGGGGCTGGAGTACCTGCACGTGAACCACCGACCGGCGATCATCCACCGCGATCTGAAGCCTGCGAACATATTGCTGGACAAGGACATGGAGGCGCGGATCGCCGACTTCGGGCTGGCGAAGGAGATGCCGGACGCGCATTCGCACGTGACGGCGTCGAAGGTGGCAGGGACGCTGGGCTACATCGCTCCGGAGTACGGTCAGACGATGCGGGTCACGGCGAAGTGCGACGTGTACAGCTTCGGGGTTATACTTGCGGCGCTGGTGGTGGGAAGGATGCCGTCGGACAACTTCTTTCAGGAGACGGAGGAGCTGAGCCTGGTGCGGTGGCTGAGGAACGTGGTGGGAGGGGGGAACCCGGCGGCGGCGCTCGACCCGAAGCTGGCCGGGAACGGGTACGACGAGCAGATGCTGCTGGTGCTCAGGATCGCCGTGTTCTGCACGACGGACGACCCCAAGGAGCGGCCCAGGAGCAAGGAAGTCAGGACCATGCTCGCCCAGATCAAACACTAGATCGGGGACCGGACCGGATTTTCCGGTTCAACCGATTAAATTATGAACACGAGAATCACGGCTCGGTTCGATCAGGTTTCTGGATGGAGCATGCGCATGCCATTTTTAGTCATAGTATTCGTTCGGACCAGATTAACCGGTTTAACTGACTAAATTTGGTCCGGCTAGGGATAAAGGAGTGTTATTTAACCAGTATGTTTAATGATATATCAATTGAGCACCACACAATTGTAGGTGTTCCAACGATCCATAGATTGATATGCTCCAACAACTAATTGATTCAATAATCTAATTAATTAATGATCTAACCTTGACGAAATAATATAAACATGTGGTGCAGCAATATAGTTTGGTAGCAGATAGAAAATTTTCCGAATCGATCACTTAAGATTCGGCTTTTTACCAAAAGGCGTATCCAAAAATTGATATTTATCAAAAGGCACATCATGATTTTATTGTTATCAAAGGGCGTACCTATTTTAGTGAACTTCCTTTTATACCATTTCTGTCAAATACTGCATGTCTTTCTCTTTCTCTCTCTTTTTCAATGACGAATTCCGAGACAACTGAACATGCTTTTTCAGACTTTTCATTTTAAAATAATATATTATATATGAAATCGGCTAAAAAAACTTAAGGTAAAGAAATAAAAAATATTCCAGTTAAAAAAATATCTCTTTCGAGGTGATTACAAAAATATAAAGAGATGATTTTTTATATTTGATTAATATAAAATAATATATAAAATAATATTTAATAAATATATTAATACATAAAAAATCCTATCAAAACACGTAATTTCATATTCAAATGTAGGATTCGAAATCATGGAATGAGGGTCTGAACACATTTGTATTCAGGCCCAAGGTGGGCCTGAATACATTTGTATTCAGGCCCTACTAGGGCCTGAACACAGATGTGTTCAGGCCCTAGGAGTTGATTTTTATCAACTTGATTCTACACTTAGTCCTAATGAATTGAGTACGGAGATGATATTTGTGGTGTCTAAATTTAGTCATAATGAATATTAATTATGTTCTCATACCGTATCAGTTGGCACAGAACGATTGCAACATAATTTATAAACTTAGTCCTATTGCAACAAAATTTATAATCATTAGATGTTTGGGCACCAAAAATACCATCTCCTAGCTTAACTCTAACTATCAGTGGGTTTTGGTCAAAACTCACTGATATTTTTAAACTACTCCTATTTCATTGGTGATATCTAATATATAGATGTTTGGACACCTAAAACATCATCTCCTACCTCTAACCTCACTATTCATATGGAGTTTTCAGAAATCCAGATATGGGAGGTCCATTAGTGGGTTTTGGTCAAAACACACTGATATTTTTAAACTACTCCTATTTCATTGGTGATATCTAATAGATAGATGTTTGGACACCTAAAACATCATCTCCTACCTCTAACCTCACTATTCATATGGAGTTTTCAGAAATCCAGATATGGGAGGTCCATCAGTGGGTTTTGGTCAAAACTCACTGATATTTCTAAACTACTCCTATTTCATTGGTGATATCTAATATATAGATGTTTGAGCACCTAAAACATCATCTCCTACCTCTAACCTCTCTATTCATATGGAGTTTTCAGAAATCCATATATGGGAGGTCTGATAAGTACCATTTTGTTGATTATTTTAATTGCTAAAATCCATGTTTGACCCATATTTTACTTGCTTAATTGTGATTTTTACCCTAGGTTTTAGAACTTCCTCTTATTTTGGACTTAATTGCAAATTTACACATATTTGGATTATTTGACCACTAAATTTTTGATCTATTTTTGTAGGCATGAAAAGGTTCATGGACCTAGGGCATATTGGGTCAAACTTGAGTCGAAAGTGACCCAGATCGAGTTATCAAGATTAGGATTAAATCTGGGCTGTCCGATTCAAAAGCGGCTAGATCTGAGCCATCCGGGACCATCTGAAGCAATCCGAGCTAGGGTTAGGGTTGATCAAGCACTCTGATCAAGATCTGAAGGTTTCATCCCAATCAGAGCTCATTCAACCGTTGGATCAAGCTCGGAGGGCTCTAGATCGTCCATTCAAAGATTAGGGTGATCTGGACCATCCATTGCAAATATGGAGGATCCGAGCTACCACGAGGCAGATCCTGACCCCTGATCATCATCATTAAAGTTTGGATCAAATCAGAGCAAGATCAGCCGTTGGATCTCCTCCAATCAATCTGATCCGTCCAATGTTAATTACTTAAGGAAAAATTCTGCGCAGCTTCCTCCTCGTCGTGTCTTCACCGCAACTGTTCATCGTCTTCGTTCTTCTTCATTTTCTTCAATTTTTCTTCAATTCGAGGCGCGACCACCTCAATTCGATGCTCATCCTTGAGTGACAGCAAGGAGAAGGATTGGGGTTTAGTTTAATTAGCGAACTTTCAGTTATTAGCAGTAGATTTCCTTTCTGCCATTTCGTTTCTGAATTTTGTATCAGCTGACTAGTTTTCTTGTATGGATCGATTCTTTCTCAATTCGAGGCTCCTCCTTGAGTGACAACAAAGATTTCTTGAGCTGAGATGAGAGATTGAGGCTTAGTTTTAGTTAAATTCCGTTTGTAGCTGTAATTTCCATTACTACTTTAGTTTCGTTTCTATTTTTGTTTCAGATTCGTTAATTTCGTTTAATGCATTGTTCCATCTTAAATTAGTGTTCAATCTTCAAGTTAAGTAGTTTAGGGAGTTTGTCTAGTGGATAATTGAGTTTAATTTCAGTTATTTTCAGCTTAAATCCTTGCGTATCAGGCCCTGTAGTTGCGTGCCAACATTACCATGTAGTGTTCTGCAATTTTACATTAGCGAGCTTAAATCTTTTGCAATCTTGTCCGAATATTAGGTTGGAGAATTTGAATTCATTTGCTTGCGTGTTTGCATTTAGTTACTCTGGATTTCTGCACCCATTTCTGCATTCCTGCAGTCAACCATTTCTGAAATTTTCAGCTTGTTTCTGAAATTTCAGCTCATTTACTTATGCGTTTTGTGTCAATTAAATGTGAGTTTCACTTAAGCCTTGCTGATCATCAAAATATCAAATCCAATTCAGTCATTTGCTTGTTTTGTGTCCAAGTAAACTGCTGCATTTCTGCACTTTTGATCAATTCTGCCAAATTCAACTCCATTCCACAATTTAGTTTCCATTTCTGTAATCGGTTTTACTTCTGCCAATCTTCGGTTGTAGTTCCTGAATTTTACATCAAGTGAGCCTTAGTTCTTATCTTCTAAGTTCGCATTGCAGCTTGCCTCCTCTACCTCAATTATTTTTCTGCATCCAGTTTTTATAGTTAGCAGAAGTTGTATCATTTCTGCACTTCTTCAGCTCAAGTCTGAATTTTGATTTCAGCTCATCAGAGATGTGGCTAATTAGTGAACCATTGCATCAGCTCGTTCTGCATTCAACTTAGTCATGTCAGTATCAGTCTCAAATTGATCAGTTCATTCCCTGCATTTAGTGTTAAGTTGGCAGATAGCTTCCTTATCCCTTGCGTGCTAAGTTGCTGGAATTATGTAAGTGTATCAAGTTGCTGCCTATCTGAGTTGCGTATCAGGGTTAAACCATTCTTTTAATGCATTGTGTGCTTGAAAGCAGCTCCCATTTACATTCGGTTTGTCCATGAATTGAGATCTATTTTTCTGCACTTAAGTTCAATTTTGAATCCTTGTTTTACACCCAAATTGTTTCTGAATTGCAATTCTTACTTTTGTATTCCAGATGGTATTTCTGCAATTGTAATCAGTGAAGATTTCGGCATTGACTTTGAGTTAGTTTTGCTTCCAAAATTTTGCTTACTTGCATGAATCGCTTAAGCCTCCTAATGATTGAGTTCTTTAGTGCCAAATCCTTGTTTAGCTCATTCAATTAAGTTTCTTCTTTATTCTCATTGTGTTTTCATTCTAAATTGAAACCCAAACCATATTCTATTCGAAACCCAAAATTCACAAATGACACATAAATACAAGCACTAATCGAACACAACCTCAACTAGTCCCGAGGAAAAATATGACCTGTGGCCCCTTTACTACGTTTTCATATTTTGATTGCAAAAAGGATTTCCAGCTGTTTATAAAATTCTAAATTTGGAGGACCCACATTCGTGACAGTCTATTTTGGGTCCATCAAGGTCCATCAGTGGGTTTTGGTCAAAACTCACTGATATTTCTAAACTACTCCTATTTCATTGGTGATATCTAATATATAGATGTTTGGGCACCTAAAATATCATCTCCTACCTCTAACCTCTCTATTCATATGGAGTTTTCAGAAATCCAGATATTGGAGGTCCATCAGTGAGTTTTGGTCAAAACTCACTGATATTTCTAAACTACTCCTATTTCATTGGTGATATCTAATATATAGATGTTTGGGCACCTAAAACATCATCTCCTACCTCTAACCTCTCTATTCATATGGAGTTTTCAGAAATCCAGATATGGGAGGTCCATCAGTGGGTTTTGGTCAAAACTCACTAATATTCCTAAACTACTCCTATTTCATTGGTGATATCTAATATATAGATGTTTGGACACCTAAAACATCATCTCCTACCTCTAACCTCTCTATTCACATGGAGTTTTCAGAAATCCAGATATGGTACATTGCAATTACAGTGTAATAAAGACAGTGTTAACTAAAATAATCGTGGTTGCTAAAAAAATGATTATAGTTCATATAATAAACGAATTGCAATTACAGTGTTAACTAAAATAACATGGTTACTACGAGTCTACGAGTTACAATTTTTTTAATTAATGTTGTTATCTTTGTTCAAGAGGATCATCAATATTGTTTTTCTTCCCTTGGGAGTACTAATTTTGACCAAAATCTACTGATGGTTAGAGTTAAGTTAGGAGATGATATTTTTGGTGCTCAAACATCTAATGATTATAAATTTTGTTGTAATAGGACTAAGTTTATAAATTATGTTGCTATCATTCTGTGCCAACTGATGCAGTATGAGAACATAATTAATATTCATTAGGACTAAATTTAGACACCACAAATATCATCTCCTAACTCAATTCATTAAGACTAAGTGTAGAATCAAGTTGATAAAAATCAACTTGATAAAATCAACTCCTAGGGCCTGAACACATCTGTGTTCAGGCCCTAGGAGGGCCTGAATACAAATGTATTCAGGCCCACCTTGGGCCTGAATACAAATGTATTCAGACCCTCATTCCGTGATTTCGAACCCTGCATTTGAATATGAAATTACGTGTTTTGATAGGATTTTTTATGTATTAATATATTTATTAAATATTATTTAATATATTATTTTATATTAATCAAATATAAAAAATCATCTCTTTATATTTTTGTAATCACCTCGAAAGAGATATTTTTTTAACTGGAATAATTTTTATTTTTTTACCTTACATTTTTTTAGCTGATTTCATATATAATATATTATTTTAAAATTGAAAAGTCTGAAAAAGCACGTTTAGTTGTCTCGGAATTCGTCACTGGAAAAGAGAAAGAGAAAGAGAAAGAGAAAAGCATGCAATATTTGACAGAAGGGGTATAAAAGGAAGTTCACTAAAATAGGTGCGCCCTTTGGTAACAATGAAACCATGATGCGCCTTTTGATAAATACTAATTTTTAGGTATGCCTTTTGGTAAAAAGCCACTTAAAATTAAGTGTTACCTACGCGCTGTCGTGTGCCCTTACGCGATGCCAATCAAGACGTCTTAATTGAATATAGTCTCCATTAAATATTCAAAAAAATAATTGTGGTGTCCGAGTTCAATTCAAGCGTCCAGTACTTTTTTTTTAATTAAAATTTTTTAAATATAAATCCTAAATATATTTATTATACTCCCGAAATATTTTAAATTTTTTATCTTGAATAATATAACTCAAAAAGAAAAATTATATTAGTTTAAGTCCACTGTAACACAATTCTAAAATTCTAAAATTTTAAACACTCTCTCTCTCTATATATATAATATTCTATGAGTATTTAAAATTTTTTTATCTTAAACATTATAATCCAAAAGAAAAATATAAACTTTAGAGAAAAATTTTTATTGATTTAAATCTAGTATAATTCAAATCCGAATTTCTAAAATCTTAAATTTTAAATTCATATAACACATCTAAAAAAATAAATAAAAATAAAAAAAATAACAAATCAACTTGAAATAAATTCAGGATGCTTGGTGCTCGAGATCCGCACATTCCAAAAGGCAAAAAAAACAAATATACTTGGTCCGTATAAATCTACAGAGCAGGTCTTTAGGTCTTGTGTGTGTGTGTTGCGGATTCGTGTTGCATATACACTCACACACACATTGTAGACCTTTCGCTGCGGGTTCGTGTGGGCCTGACGGAAATGGAAGGCGCCTTCCGTGTAATGATGGAATGCACCTTCTGTTGTTTGTTTTGATTTTTTTTAAAAATTAATATTTCCTCAAACTATACCCTAGGGTTCACCTTCCTAATTGGGTTATAGTATTCAAGATTTAAAAAAAATTAAGATTTTGCCCCTATTATTTAGGCATCCCAATTAAGTTATAGTGTTTAAGAAAAAAAATTAAGGAGGCGCTTGGTATACATTGGGCAATGGAAATAGTAATGAGTTTTGATTGAGGGGTTTATGAGTTTAGTGTTAACCTAGTGGGGGCTAAGCTATAAAATCAGAGGTATCATATCCATATTTTGATTCTGATTCCCATATACCAAGTATCATAAATGGGAATGAAATAGATTTCATTCTCATTCCCGTCTTCTAAACCCGCTTACCAAGCGCCCCCTAAGATTTAGGTATCCCAATTGAATTAGTGTACAGTATGATTTTTTTTTAAAATTTTACACCTAAGATTTAGGCATCCCAATTAGGTTATAATTTTCAATATATATATATATATATATATATATATATATATATTGTTGGGTCAATCTATGATCTGGAGTGACCATGTGTTTTGATGTTTGGGCAAAGGGTTTAGGTTAGTTTTACCCTTGTGTTTTGATATGTGTATTGGAGTGTGCAGGTCTTGCAGGATACACATGAACTTGGCTGGACGACTTCTGGTATGGTGAAGGGTGGCATGGAGGCAAGCCGTGGGCTTGTGTGCACTCGAGAGACCATGGATAGCATGGACGATGAGCCGAGGGATGCGGACTTCGAGGCATATGTGAAGGATGACATAGAGGCAAGCTGGAGGCTTGTGTTCGCATTTGAGGGACGAGGGCCGAAGACGAAGAGGGCTCGAAGGCAACAATCGAGGCTGCTAGTGAAGCGTCAGCTGAGTCGTGAGGGGTCGAGTGCTGAGAGAATTGTACTCGGGAAGGGAAAAACCTAGGTAGCAATCGACTAGGCCCTAGGCAGTCAACTGATAAAAGGGGCAGAAAGATCAGTAGACTGCTGTGGGAGCAGTCGACTGGTAGTAGCCAGAAATCCAATCGTTGGGCTTGCAACGGTCGAGTTTGAGTGGGGGCAGTCGACTGGTGGTGAGGTTTTCAGCCTTAGGCTCTATTTAAGAGGGCTTCGTTTTGGCAGAGACTCTTGACAAATTTGGCTTTGGTTAAAGGCCAAATAGTAGTCTAAGAGCTCAGAGGTGCAGTTGGGATTGTGGCGAGGTTTCTCCACCCACAAGGAGCTACACGAGTAAGCCGAAAAGCATCCAAGGAGTGATCCACCGAAGGATCGAGGAATCGTCCACCTTATAGATAGCCGTGTAGTAGGAGCGTCATCTCCGAACCACGTAAAAGGTTGGCGTTAGCATTGTTTAATTTGTTTATTTGTTATTCTGCTTGCGCTTGCTAACGTCGTAGGTAGAGAATCGAAGAAGTTGCTATTCACCCCCCCCTCTTACAAATGATCACGGTCTAACAAGTGGTATCAGAGCGAAGGTTGCTCATCTACGAACTAACCCCCGAGAGAGCAAAAGGCTAGAGAAAATGGCGCGTGAAGAACGCTTAGGGGACGACATCAACATTCCACCTCCTTACGATCGAGAGAGTTTTGATTATTGGAGGATGCGGATAGAGGTATGGTTTAATATGAATTGTGATTTAATGATCGCACTAAGATATCCATTTGAAGCTCCGAGAGATAAGCATGGGAAGAAGCTTCGACCAAGATATTGGAACAAGGAGCAACAAACACAATCAAAAGCAAATGAGAAGATAATTTCAATACTACTTAATGTTTTGCCTAATGATATAGCTAGTGGTGTAGGTGAGTACAAGTGCGCTCATGATCTATGGAGCAAGGTAATTGCGCTACATGAAAACCCTACACAAGCTCAATTAGTGGAGGAGCCAAGAGAAATAAGCTTAATGACTCAAGAAGAAGAAGTGGACCAATTGGATAAAGAGAGAAGCTCAACATCCGAGGAGGAAAAAGAAGATGAAGAACAATCCATCTCCTCAAGTGAAGTGGCACAAAATGGAGAAGAAACATCCACTTCGTCAAAGGGTAAAGAAGAAGTCTCCATTTCAAGGATTGAGGGGGAGGAGAGACCGTCCTTAATTCCGGAGCAAGAAGAAGTTTCCACCTCCACCAAAGCAAAATCAAAGGAGCACATAACTTACTTTGAGTGCAATCAAAAGGGACACTACAAGGACAAGTGTCCATTGAGTAAGAAAAAGGAGGTAAACCCTAAACTCAATTCAAGTAATTTGAAAACTAACATGAGTTGTAGGGATGGAGAAAAGAAAAGGAAGAAAATTTGATGCTTCACTTGTGGTGAGCTAGGGCACTACCACACCAAATGCTCAAGGAAAGAAGAATTTAAGAAATTGGAGCATTTGAGGAAATGGGAGAAAGAGGAGAGAAAGAGAAGCTCACATCAAGGGGGAGCTACAAGGGTAAGGGAGGTAATCCCTAACTTTAAGTTTAAATGTAATTCAAATTTAAACTCCTCCATGCATGTTAGAAATGAGGTCAATTATTTATCTATGCATAATTTTCGCTCTAAATATAATGATAGGAATAGGGTTAATAAGGTAGATCAAAACCCTAGAAAGGGCATATATCATGATAAATCTAAGACCGCTAGACCTAAGGATCAAGGCAAAAATCCCAAGAAGGGGAGACATATGCCTAGAAAGGTGGGTAGGTCTAGGGATGTCCAAGGAGGACATGTGGATACTAGGTTTGAGAACCTAGAAAGGAAAAATCAAGCATTGAGGGAAAAGCTTGATAGGTTAGAGAAAACCCTAGAAAGATTTGCAGTTGGATCTAAGGGTTTAGGTATGGTGTTGGGTGGTCTAAAACTCAACAATGATAGATCGGGGTTGGGATACTGAAACTTAAGCACAGGAGATCACGAGAAAGAACTTACAAATGAAACTTAAGCACAGGCACAGAAAGCGCAAAGGAGAAACTCCACAGAGCACAACACACAACACACAACACAACACAACCCTAACGCAAGAGCCTTCACTCAGCTCTTCGTTCTCTTGTGTCTGCTTGCTGATCGACTCGCAAAGTTCTCAACATTTCCAAGGTTACTATCTCTTCTTCGCCAACCTTCTCTTAAGCCTCTACTCATCACCAGCCGTGTCTGCAACCACTGAACACAGCTCCGTCACCACTGACCCACTGATATCTACTGGGCTTAGTCCATTGAAACCTCTTCAGCCGAGCCTCAAGTTAGTCGCCAGCTCCATCCAGACAATCGCCAGCCCGCGCTAGAAGCCGTTGAATCCTGCAAGTAGAAAATAGACAAACCTGCCGAAGCGAAAGTCACCAATTGACCCTCCTTCTTTGTTTGTGTCATCTCTGTATCACCTGCACACTCATCTGATGGATTAGCACAGCAAATCAAAGCGTATCAGCAGGTATCAGTAAGAAATCAGAACTGATCAGACTTCCTAACAACGATTCAAATTAAAGTTATCAGACACTGATCGGTCACCTGACCGATCAGTTACCCTTCTGACCGATCAGACTCACCTCTGATCGATCCAGTAAGGATTTGATCGGTTACACTGACTGATCAGAGATTGGAGATCGGTCACCAGACCGATCCTAAACCAACTGAGAATTCCATATTATTTCTAGTGGGCACTGATCGACTAAAGTGACCAATCAGTGAAGGGCCTAATCGATCAGGCTCCTTCCTGATCGATCCCGTGACACTCTGATCGGTCACCCTGACCGATCAGAGACCAGGGATCGGTTGTTGGATCGAGAGAATACGATAGAGGGGGTGGGGGTGAATATCGTAAAACCTTTTCGGATAAAACTAAGAGAATAGGCAGCGAAAATTAAAAACACAGCACAAGAACTCAAGCGTTTTTACTTGGTTCGGAGTTGCGGTCGGCACCTACTCCAAGGCCCATGGTCGTTGACCGTTTACTGCGGGCAATTCTATATGTGCGCAAATGTTTACTGAAAAATATTACAGTTGTAGTACAGTAAACTAAAACTCTTCGTTACCGACGCCCGGTGTGGATCGTGCCTCGAAGCAGAGGGTTGTCGTCGGCGCTTGAATCTCGAGATGGAAGGTTTCTGGAGCAGAGCGCTTGAGTCGATGAGCGTATTGACGTTGGAAAAATTATTGTCGAAGCCTTGGGGGTCGAGCCCCTTATATAGTGCACCTGGGGGCGCCCTCCACGTGTCTCCCGATCTGCAAACCCTCATCCGCAACTCGGTCAGCCCTTATCCCTCCAGGATCGGGCTCGGGGTTTGACGGGGGCGCCTGGGGGAGCGCCCAGGTTGACTTGGTCTACAGGATTCTCGCTGACTTGAACTCTATCTGCTTCGTTGGCTTGGACCCAGGGCGCCCGGGACACTGGGGGCGCCAGGGAGCTTGGGGGCGCCTGCCCCAGTGAGCTTCCGAAGCGTTACTTACTCAGCTTGTCTTGCCTTCACCTTGGGGGCGCCTAGTACCTCCGGGGCACCCTGCCCAGCTGCTGCCCCTCTCCTTTGGGGCATTCTGAGCTGCAGAAACTCATTCCTTCGGTCCTGCATCCAGGGTTAGTACCACACAAAATAAAGCAAAAATGTTAGTGAATTTTACAGCCGTAGCTGTCTTGGTTCTGACTTTGGGCCTCCAAAATGGAGCCCTTGGTCGAGTCGACGCCAACTGTTCCTGTTGGGATCTTCAGGCGACATAAACACAAAAACGCAGCGGAAACAAGATCCCTCGAGCGATCCATGCGAAAGAAAAACTCATACCAAATCATCTATCTAATAGATCTATCTAAAGCGTATACCTTTGGAGCGTGCCCTTACGTTTATTCCGCTCGTCCAAGCGCCGCCGGATCTCTTGCACATTCAAGTGTCCGTGCCTCTATTCGTATCCACACGAACACTATATCTCTACTTCGGAGAAGAACTACTTTAGTTGTGCTAGCAACTTGAGGTAGTTCACAAAACACCAAGAACCCAAGATGTGGGTTTCGGCCAAGATGGAGAAGAGAAGGAAGAGGGGAAAGAAAATGAGAAGTTGTCATCCAAATGTCAAGGGGGAAACTCTTTTATACTCATATCATGAGGAGTTTTTGCCTTTTAAACTTCCCTTCATTAAACATTTTAATGTAACTCTCTAACTTTTCATGTAACACTCTAATGGTGAGAAACTCTCCATCTTCCTCTCTTATTAATTCATTAAACATTTTAATGAATTAATATTTCATCCAAATGTGGTTGAGTCTAATCTAAATGAGTTTAACTCAAATTAGATCTCAATCCATAATCCAATTGGATTCACTTGAGTCTAACTCAATTAATCCAATTCCAATTAAATCTTAGCCAAATCAAGATCAATTAATCTCCGAAGCATCATGTCCTTAGTGTGTGACCCAATAGGCTCTCGTAACATTGGCAATGTGTCTAAACCAATTTAGACACAAAAGCAATGAGCGGCATCTAGCAATGCATCAATGCTACCCAAGTAACAAGAAAGTCAAGATCCGACTTAACCTCCGTGACTATGGCAATGTATGACCTTGTCCTTCTATCCTCGATATCTAGATTGACCAATGAGGCATAGACCGTGTCATCCTCAATCAATCTTGTGTTTCTTAATCCCCGAGTAGACTCAATCAAATAAATGAGCTCAATATCTCATATTGACTCATTTGAGCATGGCCATGCGTTTTAGCAGTCCTACTCGATCAAGGGGCCCACAGATATCACTCCCGTCATATGGGAGGGATAGATCCCATCTACATCACTCACATCCCTCTGTATAATTTATTACATACCCAGTGATCGCCTTTATAGTCCACCCTGTTACGGGTGACGTTTGACGATACCAAAGTACATAACTCCTTATGTAGGGAACCGCAGCGACTTCAGGTCTAAGGACTATTCATACCAATAGTCACATGAGAAAGTTTATGACACTCATATGACAATTTACGAAACTTTCTCATAGCGGGTCATTCAGTACACATTCTCTAATGTATACCCATGTGTCAACTTGATATCACATATCCATGACTTGTGAGCTCAAGTCATCAGTTGACCTACATGCTAGTCTCCATGCATCAATATTGCCCCTGAATAATTGATGCTTGACTAGGAATAATTTAGTGTAGTGTTCTCTACATTATCTCACTATCGATTCAACCAATCGATATAATGTAGATAGGAACCTACTACACAAGGACATTATTATACTTAGTCATTCGGCACAGAATACAAAGTAAGTATAATAACCAAACATGCCTTTATTAATAATAGAATATGATACAAAATGCCCCTAGTCAATCATCACATAATTGTCTCTAGGGATTCTACTAACAGTTCCCTTGACGGAGAACGCGTCCTCACCTACTCCTCTCAGGAGAGTTTTCCTTTTGCCAACAGGCTCCTCCGGTTAGACTTTTGCCCGATGCACCTGACTAGGTCTTTGTGCCTACCTTCCGAGCAGGTCTTCAGTGCCCAGCTCCTTGCCAGGACTTCGTGCCCAGCTCCTTGCCAGGGCTTCGTGCCCAGTCCTCGACCAGGACTTCGTGCCCACCTTCCGAGTAGGTCTTCAGTGCCCAGCTCCTTGCCAGGGCTTCGTGCCCAGTCCTCGACCAGGACTTCGTACCTAGTGTACCTAGGGCTTCTTTTCCTGTACACTTAGTGAACATGTTAGATCAACATACTATCTTAACTTTTTGAAACCTTTGCCATTATCAAAACCTAGGTTTGACTTAGGTGCTGCCTGCACCATCAATCTCCCCCTTTTTGATTTATGGCAACCCGATTCAAAATGTTAAGTTAATCGATAACAGGTAAAATACTAGTTAGTTTCCTCCCCCTGGAAGGAATCTCCCCCTAGGGGTTTCAAAGATTCATGGGGTTTGAAAAATTTCTAAATCTAAAGATGGAATTAATTTTTCAACACTTAGAACATTTTTCAAAAGATGTTTTTAGAAAACATTTTAAAAAAAATTTGGTTGGGCATTTGGAAAATTTATACTTAGACATTTTACATTTAGAAAAAAAATTTCAAGTTTAATGACTTAGACAATTTTCTAAAAAAAATTTTAATATCTTTAGTACTTTTAGAAAGTTTATACTTAGAAGCTTTTCTCATTTGAGAAGTTTGAACATAAGTACTTAGAGATAACAAACACTTTAAGTCAAGTACTTAGAAATTTTTGAAAACAATTTAAGTCAAGTACTTAGAAATTTTTGAAAATAATTTAATTTTTGAAAACAATTTAATTCAAGTACTTAGAAATTTTGGAAAACAATTTAAGTTAAGTACTTAGAAATTTTTGAAAAAGACGGTTTTGAAGGCAACTTTAAATTAAGTACTTTTTGAAGAAAGGATAAATTTTTTTTTTTTAAAATTTTGAATTTTGTAAAAAAATTGTAATTTTCAAATCTTTTCTCCTTTTCACTCTCTCCCCCTTTGCCATATATAAAAAAACAAAGCAAATATAGAAAAACTAAACTGCACAAGGATATAGTAAATGAATAATGTGTTGTACTGAACCAATTCAAGATATAGACTAGACCAAATCAATTTGATATATCTCTGTCAGGTCCTGTCTAACCCAATTAGCTACTTACTAACTGTTATAAATAGTTGTTTTCGCTAGGGCTAGTCATGTTAAGTGTTCTGTTCAAGTTAGATTTTCTAAACTCGATACATAACCTGATTACTGTTCAATTTGTATTTAGTGCCCCAATTACTGCAGATGCACTGACTTAAAGCATCTTGAATTAAGGCAAAGACCTAAGCATCTCAACCTATTCTAGGCTATCAATCAAAAGTACCCTAAGTTGCTTGTGAGATGCTGGCTTCTAGATCTATAGGTGCATGCAGTTCTAGGGTTAGGGCCTAAGCTAAGTCCATTTTCGAAAAAGCCCTAGTTTTGAAGGGGATAGTTTTTCAAAAAAACTAAGTCGAAAAATTGTAAAAAGATTTTGAAAATCTAGTAAGGCAGTTTTATAATTATTTTAGAAGCTGATTTTAAATCGAGTAAAGCAGTAAGAAAAACAGAAGTAAAATACACCTATTCTACCAAGCATAATCCTAACTGCCTTCTTAGTGAGCTGAACTCAGACTCAGGTAGGGGTTTGGTGAATATGTCAGCTAAGTTAGATTTAGAGTCCACATGCTTAAGGACTATCTCACCCCTGGCTACATGATCTCTTACAAAGTGGTGTTTAACTTCTATGTGTTTAGTTCTGGAATGTTGGATTGGGTTCTTAGTTAGATTAATTGAGCTTACATTGTCAATGTAGACTTGAGTTTGGGTGTAGTTAAGCTGGAAGTCCTTAAGAGCGTGCATCATCCATAAGAGTTGTGCTACACACTCTCCCAAGGCTACATACTCAGCTTCAGTTATGGATAGAGCTACACAGTGTTGTTTTCTACTGCACCAACTTACTAGACTATTTCCTAATAGTTGACAGCTTCCACTTGTGCTCTTTCTATCTAATTTACAACCAGCGTAGTCAGAATCAGAGTATCCTAACAAGTCAAAGGTTGAGGTCCTAGTATAACAAATCCCTACATTTAGGGTGCCCTTAACATATCTTAGTATTCTTTTTAGGGCTGCTAAGTGCGTTTTCTTAGCACAGGTTTGGTATCTAGCACACATTCCTATGGCAAAGAGGATATCAGGTCTACTGGCTGTAAGGTACAGTAGACTTCCAATCATACTCCTATAAAGTTTAAGGTCTACTGGTTTACCATCAGGGTCACTATCTATTTTTATATTTGTGTCCATGGGGGCACTTATGCTTTTAGAGTTATCCATTTTAAATTTCTTTATTAACTCCTTAGCATATTTAGATTGATGGACATAGTTTCCATCCCTAGTTTGTTTAATTTATAACCCTAGAAAGAAATTAAGCTCATCAACTAAGCTCATTTCAAATTCATTTTCCATTATTTTAACAAATTCTTTTAGGAAGTTCGAGTTGGTTGACCCAAAGATTATGTCATCGATATAGATTTGGGCAATAAAGATTTCTTTTCCTAAGGTTTTAATAAATAGGGTTGAGTCAATTTGTCCTTGTTTAAATTCTTTAGAAATTAGGTAGGTTGATAAGCGTTCATACCAGGCCCTAGGTGCTTGTTTTAGTCCATAAAGTGCTTTAGTGAGTTTATAGACATGGTCAGGTCTTTCTAAGTCCTCAAAACTTGGGGGTTGTCAATCACTTTAGCCTTATAGGTTTTGTGAGACAGGTTTTAGTAGATAGAATTATTTGAAAAATTATGATTTATTTTGAAAAACTTAAATTAGTTTTGAAAACAGTTGATTTTGAGTTTATTAAAAAAATATGTGAATCTACAATTAACTGAAAATTTGTGTTAGATTCAAATTTGACAAAGAATAATTTAAATTTGAATTTCAAAAATTGGCTTCCAGGTCTTGGCGAGGCACTAGGCCTTCTTTGGCCGTAGCCTTATTGGATCATCAACCCTTTCCTTGACAAAGCCTTTTAATGAAATTTCATTTTCAAAATTATTTTTTGAAAAATTCTGGTCTAACTAGTTTGGGTTTTGGATCGGTAGCTTCGGCTAGTTTCACCAGTCTAAAGAGACCAAGTAGAGTATACTTGACCTTATTAGAAGAGGCTTCTCTAACGTACTATCATCTCACCGCCACCCAATACTGGGTTGTTCAAATTTCAATTAATTGGTTTAGTTCTTATACTAACCAGTCCTAAGTCTAAGCATGGTAATTTGCAGAAATTAAATAGACAAGCAATCATGCAATTTAAAACAAGAATAGAAATTTATCTAACTATGAATATTGTTTTTAATTTGGCTCCCCCTGGACTAAAGCCACGATAATGGTTCGGCAAGATGTGAATCTTGTCCTTGGGGATCCAATACTGATTTAATCCAGTTTGTTTGTTCAGGCACAGTTTGGATACCCATGCCTGAATTCTAGGTCTGGACTGGTTCAGTACAGCATAGTATGTTCTTTGTCTAGACTTGGTTCGATCGATTTAGAACCGACTTCTATTTTCCAAGGATCATGTCAAGACCCTTGGAACCAGAAGCGAATCGTTCTAAGGCTGTTCTGAGGTCCTTGACTTGAGTTTTCAAGGAGGAGTTCTCTTTCTCAAGTTTTTCAACTTGAGTAGAGGTTCCTTCTTGAACCTTCTCAGGTAAGGATCCAGAGTCAGCTCCCTCTTTCAGGAGTTTTACTTCCTGTCGGAGAGATTCGACTCGGAGTTTGGCTTTCGCCAAGTCTCGAGAAAGATAGGCAATTAATTCCGACAATTGATTTCTAGAAAACCCACTTACAGTTATTTCGCCATCCTCTGAAAACGTGAGCTTTCTATCATCCGACTCCGATTCTGACTCGGTCTTGATTTCGTCTGAGGCAGTCAGGGCGAGCAAGTTCGATTGTGGGAACTCTTCTTCTTCTTCAGAGGAAGACTCGTCCCACGTTGGTTGAAGAGCCTTCTTTCTTCTTGCTTTCTAGGCTTCTTTTAGGTTAGGGCATTCCGATTTGAAATGTCCCTTTTTGTTGTATTCGAAGCAAGTCACACTTGATTTGTTATTAATTGGTTCAGCTGGATCTTCCTTCTTTCGACTGTCCTTTCTTCGGTTGGATTGATTCTTCAATTCCTTGTAGTAGTTCCGGGCAAGCCGGACCAGCTTGGGTCGATCTCCTTCACTGTCTTCTGAGTCTGAATCTGACTCAGACTCGGGCTCAGGTTGAGGCTTCTTCTTGGTTATCTTTCCAGTTTTACCTGCAATAAATGCTATGCCTTTCTCGGCCTGTGTGCAGTTAGTTTGCTCGTGTAATTCAAGTTCGGAAAATAGTTCATCTAATTTAATTTTAGACAAGTCCCTTGAAACGTTGTACGCATCTACCATAGATGCCCACAACGTGTTTCTTGGGAAAGCGTTAAGGGTATACCTGATCAGGTCACGGTTTTCTACCTTGTGACCGATTGTGTGAAGGTCGTTCATCAGTTCCTGAATTCTGGCGTGAAGCTGGGCTGCTGTTTCACCATCGTTCATCTTGATTGTGTACAGCTTGTTCAGTAGTAGGTCCCTCTTGCTGATCCGGGTGTCGGAGGTTCCTTCGTGCAACTCAATTAGCTTACCCCAGAGTTCTTTTGCACTGTTGAATGGACCTACCCGGTTCAGCTCCTCTTTGGTTAGGCCGCATTGAAGTGTTTGAGTTGCTTTGGCGTCAGCTTCAATTTTTCTTTTGAGGGCGGTACCCCATTCAGTGTAGGATTGTTGTACTCCGTCAGCATTCTTCGGAATTTCCAGTTCGGACTGGATTATTATCCACATGTCCACCTGAGTTTTCAGGTGGACTTCCATCCTACTCTTCCAGTAGGAGAAATCTTCCCCACTGAAGAGCGGTGGTCTTGCGGTACTGAAGCCTTCTTGCATGGCCATTTAGGATTTCCTAAAAAGAGAGAAAAATGAAAAAAATGTCTCAAGACTTGGTCTTGGATTAGCAGTGCGGGAAGAAAAAAAATTATCGAGTGGTGTTGCACCAATCTCGATTAACGATTAAAATTAAAAAAAATCGAAGAAAATCTGAAAAAAACTTCTCAAATTGGTGGTTGCACCAATTTTGAGTTTCCCTGCTCGGATACCACTTGTTGGATCGAGAGAATACGATAGATGGGGGGGTGAATATCGTAAAACCTTTTCGGATAAAACTAAGAGAATAGGCAGCGAAAATTAAAAACACAGCACAAGAACTCAAGCGTTTTTACTTGGTTCGGAGTCACGGTCGACTCCTACTCCAAGGCCCACGGTCGTTGACCGTTTACTGCGGGCAATTCTATATATGCGCAAATGTTTACAGAAAAATATTACAGTTGTAGTATAGTAAACTAAAACTTAAACTCTTCGTTACCGACGCCCGGTGTGGATCGTGCCTCGGAGCAGAGGGTCGTCGTCGACGCTTGAATCTCGAGATGGAAGGTTTCTAGAGCAGAGCGCTTGAGTCGAAGAGCGTATTGACGTTGGAAAAATTATTGTCGAAGCCTTGGGGGTCGATCCCCTTATATAGAGCACCTGGGGGTGCCCGGGACACTGGGGGCGCCATACACGTGTCTCCCGATCTGCAAACCCTCATCCGCAACTCGGTCAGCCCTTATCCCTCCAGGATCGGGCTCGGGGTTTGACGGGGGCGCCAGGGAAGCAGGCTCGGGTTGACTTGGTCTGCAGGCTTCTCGCTGACTTGAACTCTATCTGCTTTGTTGGCTTGGACCTAGGGCGCCCGAGGCATCCGGGGCGCCTGGGACACTGGGGATGCCCGGGAGCTTGGGGGCGCCTGCCCAGTGAGCTTCCGAAGCGTTACTTGCTCAGCTTGTCTTGCCTTCACCTTGGGGGCGCCCGGGACTTCCGGGGCGCCCTGCCCAGCAGCTGTCCCTCTCCTTTGGGGTGTTCTGAGCTGCAGAAACTTGTTCCTTCGGTCCTGCATCCAGGGTTAGTACCACACAAAACAAAGCAAGAATGTTAGTGAATTTTACAGTCATAGCTGTCTTGGTTCTGACTTTGGGCCTCCGAAATGGAGCCCTAGGTCGAGCCGACGCCTACTGTTCCCTCGACGGGGAGCGCGTCCTCACCTACTCCTCTCAGGAGAGTTTACCATTTGCCAACTGGCTCCTACGGTTGGACTTTTGCCCGATGCACCTGACCAGGTCTTCGTGCCCACCTTCCGAGCAGATCTTCGGTGCCCAGCTCTTTGCCAGGACTTCGTGCCCAGCTCCTTGCCAGGGCTTCGTGTCCAGTCCTCGACCAGGACTTCGTGCCCACCTTCCTAATAGGTCTTCGGTGCCCAGCTCCTTGCCAGGGCTTCGTGCCTAGTCCTCGACCAGGACTTCGTGCCTAGTGTACCTAGGGCTTCTTTTCCTGTACACTTAGTGAACATGTTAGATCAACATACTATCCTAACTTTTTGAAACCTTTGCCATTATCAAAACCCAGGTTTGACTTAGGTGCTGCCTGCACCAACATCGGTCACCCGACCGATCCCTCCTTAGCCCACTGGGATTCAAGCCAAAGTGCCCTGATAGGTCACCAGACCGATCAAGGCGCTGTTGATCGGTCCAGCTGACCGATCAGCTTGTGGCTGGATCGATCAAGACCCATCTTGATCGGTCCAGACCTGACTGATCGATCCAACTGACCGATCAGGATCTTTCTAATCAGCTTTTGTTCGCATTCTGATCGGTCACCAGACCATTCAGTCACCCCACAGAAGGTTTCTGATCTGTTTCTGATCGTTCACCAGATAAATCAGACGCCCAGGATCAGTCACCAGACCGATCTGTTAGTGCTTGGATGGATAGAGAGGGGGGGGGGGGTGAATGTAGCCAGACACAAGTCCTTTTCGCTTTTAAGGTTTCTACACTTGAATGTTAGCAGCAACAGCGGAAGCAAAAACAAAGCAGAGTATAAATTTAGAAATGAAAAGCAAACTACAAACGCTAACAAGGATCGTTTACAAGGTTCGGGGATAACATGCCCCTACTCCTTGGTGTGCCCTTAAGGTGGGCGATCCCTTGATCGTCGGCAGATCAAGCCCCGAAAAATCCGGATAGAATGGAACCTCCTTCTCAGTGGAGTAACCTCTCCACAACATTTCACAGAAATAAGAACTTAAGCACAGGGAAACAAGGAGGCTTACAGAGCAACTTGGACAGAAGGAATACAAGGACTCTACACTGAGCTCCACTCAGCACAAACCTCACGCAAGAACTCCCTGCTCTTCGTGTCTACTTGTTGATGGACTCGCCAAGCTCCTTTCCTCTTCCAAGCGCTCAAGTATGCAATGTCTCAGCAGGTTACTTCAAAGATCAGAATGTGTGTAGTCGCAACCAAACTTCTCAGTTTTAGCTGAAGTAAGAAGATGTCGCAAGAACTCTTTCAGAATCTCCTCTTCTTCTTCCTCACCCAGCTCTTAACCGGCGTTGCCACAGACGCTCCTCTGCATCTCCCAGCTGCTCATCTGAGACCACCTAGCTACTCTGACCTCTCCTGGACTCCCTGAGCTCTCCTCGGCCGAGCCTCAGTCGAGCCCCAGGTCAGCTTCTAGCAGCGCCAGCGTCCGTTGCAACCTGAGATGGAAAACTGCTAAACCTGAAGTAGCAAAAGCCTCAGTTTGACTCTCCTTGAGTAAACCTGATCCACTTGCACACTTAGCAGCTCATTAGCACAGTTAATCAGCAGAGGATCAAATATCAGAAGACTCAGAATAGAGATCAGTAGTGTATCAGTAGAAATCAGAACACAATCAGACGTCTGACAGCGCTTTTGAATTTAAGGTGTCAGCTACTGATCGGTCACCGAACCTATCAGAGTGACCCCTGATCGGTCACCAGACCAATCAGGATGGGCTCAGACCGATCAGGATCCAGCTTGATTGGTCCCCATTGAGAAACCCGAAATCACAACCTTCTGGTGATCGGTCACCCTGACCGATCCCAGATCGTGGATCGGTCACCGGACCGATCCACAGCATTGTTGAGATTCCTAGCTTTCGCAGCCAAACCTCACTGATCGGTCATCGGACCGATCAGAGTGTGTCCTGATCGGTCCTGGTGACCAATCAGGCCACTCTCCGAACGATCAGGCTCCAGCCTGATTGGTTATAGTGAGAAGCTCGCGACATTTGATCGTTCAGCCTAACCGATCATGAAATCCCACGAAACCTACTGACCTCTCCATGATCATTCACCAGAACAATCAGGAGCCCTCCCTGATCGGTCACCAGACCGATCAGGAGACGATCAGTAACCTAACAAAGTCACTGTATGCTGTCTGATCGGTCACCAGACCGGTCAGACTTAGCTGGATCAGTCACCAGACCGATCCACGAGGGAACTCCGTGCCAACTTCCCTGATCGGTCACCAGACCGATCCAGGCAAGGTCAATACCACTCTAAGTCAAGAGAACGGGCCTCCAGCCTTCTCTGACTCGTGCTCAGTCTCCCGGACCAAGACTCCGTGCCTAGTTTCACTCACCGGGACTTCAGCCTAGCCCTCCAAGCTAGGACATGACTTCACTCACCAGGATTTTATCCAACCTAGCTTCCCAAGCTAGGACCTGGCCCTCCAAACCAGGGTTTCATCCAACCTAGCTTCTCAAGCTTGGACCTGGCCTTCCAAGCCAGAGTTTCATCCAACCTAGCTTCCCAAGCTAGGACCTGGCCCTCCAAGCCAGGGTTTCAACCAACCTAGCTTCTCAAGCTAGGACCTGTGTTAGTGATATGAGAGAAGTGTCCAAAGGCAATCACCTTATGATTGTAATCATTTATTTTAATAAATGAATATTCACTATTTAACTATACATGTTTGTGTATTTGATTGACATCTTAAACTCATTTACTGAATGTCCGCAATACAATTCACAGCATGAGAGAATTTGTGATGAATTCACAACTAGTGATTATCTCTACATGTGCAATTGTGAAGTATTGAAATTGTCCCTAGTCGATGAATTGATAAATACGAACACTATCAATTCTGTTGAGACTAGCATGTGTTATTCTCTAATCAGCTGATTCTCACTGGCTGGTGACATTGAGATGTCCGGAGATAAACATGAATGCTAGTTAAGGAAACTAGTTCATTGGAGTGACTGGCTGTAAAACTTCATATGGTAGTCTACATATAGATATATCAGTGAAGTTCTTACTGTAGCTTAAGTGTGATGTTCCTTTGACTTGCGGTGTTCAAGTCATCTTGGTCATGGAGACTTATACTTTGACATCTTAAGCAAACATCTCCAAGGAGGTGTGGACCCAGGATGATTGGGTATAAGCCGAAGTGCCCGAAGATGTTTTAACAACCTATAAAAGATTCACCACTCCTTGCGAGGAGATGTATACCCGAGGCCTATCGTCGGATTGCTACTCGAAGCCTTTGGCCAGAGCATGACATGTTCAAAGTATGAATCTTTTAAATACATGAGAGTAATTAGAATCCGTATGATGAGAAAACGTTATTTGGGCTAGGTGTGACGTAGTCAGCCTAGTGGGGACTGACACACATAGACCATGTCCTGAACCAAGTGGGTATAAGATGGTGAAGGGAATGGGGCACGATTCATTATAGCTGTTGAAGGGTTTCAGAATTGTTTCTGAGGTCAACCGTTGATCTTTCGATTAATTGAGGATCATGATGTACTACTAGGTGCCACTCATGATCGTTCTATAATTAATTGATTAATTATAGACGACCAACATAAATCGAAAGCCTATTTAGTCACCCGCACTACGAGTAATCCGAGGGATTTATAATGAGTTGAAAATTGAATTTTCCAATCAAGAGAGATTAAGTTTGGTTGAGCCAAACGATAAGTCGAATCTGAATTTTTCAGAGACGCATCGGAAGCGTAAAATGGCTAAGTCTTTTAAAGACTTAATAGATGAATTAAATAAGTTTAATTCATTGGGGCTTGGCTTGGATGGGCCGGCCAAAGAGTGCCTCCATCCTCTTTGCTTGGCCGACCACAATAAAGTGAGAGAACCAAGTTTTTGGTTCAATTTATAAAATAAACCAAGTGTGGTTTGTTTTATAAAATTATGGATGATATAAATTTTTATATAATAAACCAAGGTTTGGTTTATTTTTCATGGAAATTAAAATGAACCATGGATTGATTTATTTTATAAAATCAATCATGGATTGATTTACCATGATAAGAAAATTTATTCTATAAGAGAGAAGAGACTTGATTGATTTTTATCATGAATTAAAATATGATTTTAACCATGATATAAAATCAAACTTGGCATGATGGAATAAGTTATTCCATATTTGAGAGGCTTGATGGTTGAGAGGCCACTATATAAAGGACCCAAGGCAAGGCTTGGGTGGTGAATTTTAGAGATGAAGGCATAGGCTCTCTCCCTCTCTTTCTCTCCTTCTCTTCTCCCCTTCTTGCCGTGCGCCAACCAGCCCCAAGAAGGAGCACCAGCCGGCCATCCTTTTGTGATTAGTCTTTTGACTTCTCTCTTGGTTTTTCTCGTCGCATTCTCGAAGAATTTAGTAGTTCTCGAGAACACGAAACTCGTGGCTTTGCGAAGTCATCCCGAAGATACTCGGCGTGGACGCGAATAGAGGCGGAGCTTCCAAGGGACGCTTACAGTTGGATCTCGTCCCTTCCTTCGAGTTACGCAAGGTAATATGTAATTTAGTTTACGTTTTTGCAAAAATTTTAAATATATGATCATGTCTACAAAAGATAAAATTGCATGTTTAGATGTGTGGTTAAATGATTTAGAGAAATTATTTATGCTAAACCTTTTGTTGCACGTAATTAATTTTAAAATTACGAACCCGCATCCATGTCAACATGCACCCGGTCCCAACAACCTGGCCCTCCAAGCCAGGGTTTCAATCAACCTAGCTTCCCAAGCTAGGACCTGGCCCTCCAAGCCAGGGTTTCAATCAACCTAGCTTCCCAAGCTAGGACTTGGCCCTCCAAGCCAGGGTTTTAACCAACCTAGCTTCCCAAGCTAGGACCTGGCCCTCCAAGCCAGGGTTTCAACCAATCTAGCTTCTCAAGCTAGGACCTGGCCCTCCAAGCTTGGGTTTCAATCACTCCGTGCCCAGTCTCCGACCAGGACTTAATCCCAATCATCTCATTAACCTAAACTAAATTTGGTGTCAACACCAAAACAACAATCAGAGTCAGACTGCATCAACAATCTCCCCCTTTTTGTTGTTTGACAACCCGATTTTAAGTTTAGGGATTTGAAATCAATTATCTCAAATTTCCCAATCGTAGGAGAATCAGGATCCTCCCCCTACAATAGTTAATCTTGTAATTATCCCAAACTTAACTAACCACACTCTCCCCCTTTATCAAACACCGAAAAGGGTGTAGACTGGTTGTTAAGTTTAAAATCA
Organism: Boesenbergia rotunda; assembly: GCA_024364735.1. Taxonomy (NCBI): domain Eukaryota; kingdom Viridiplantae; phylum Streptophyta; class Magnoliopsida; order Zingiberales; family Zingiberaceae; genus Boesenbergia; species Boesenbergia rotunda. The sequence continues at coordinate 36,816 of JAGFNQ010009223.1, read as the reverse complement.
CTCCCCCTCAAACCTAGGGGTTCCCAAAACAACAAAAGATAGAATTAATTGAAAGACATATGAAGGCATATGAAAAAGATAAAGCAGGACATAGCAATCACATGCATCATATGAACATGGAAGTGAATAACCTAGCATAAGGTAATCAAATAGTCCAATGGATGAATCATAATCCAGTTAGATAATCATAGCATAAAAGCATAGTCAAATATCCAAACACATCATAAAGTCATAACAGTCAAATGGTCAGATGCATAACAACGCATCAGAAAGTCATAATAGTCAGATCACAAATCATGAATACAACTACCATTAATCCTCAGTGGGCGGGGGGGGGGGGGTCATCAGCCTGCATGGGGTCATAAGTCATGTCATCATCTGGTAGGAAAGACCCTGGTGCAGTACTGCTGGAGGGCGCAGCTCCATGAAGTGTATGCTGGTACGGATGACCAGCGGTCCAAGCGCGCCACTCCTCGTACCATGACTGCTGCTGGGCGTACATAGTAGAAACTCTTGAGTTAGTCGCCCGCTAATCAGCTCGTAGCCCAGAGATCTTAGACAGAACCTCAGTCTGAAAAGTCTCCTGACTGGTCCGCATATGAGAGATCTCAGAGCTGATCCCCTGCCGCCAGAGCTCTATCACATGAAGGTCATGCTGAATCGTCTCCTCCAGCTCTGCAACCTGCCAGCGGATATTGGGATCGGGCTCGTACTCATAGTCAGCTGTAGCGACGGGCGCCTCCTGATGGACAGCCGGTGCGGCTGGTACCTGAATGTGTGCGCCCCGAGGTAGCTCTCCTAGACCTCGCCCATCCTTCCAAATAAGACCCTGATCCTGAGGCCCAACAAGGATGCCAGACTTGGCAAACGCACGTTTACCAAGTTTGCAATCCTGTCGAACCATGGGCACAATCCTACCCTTTGACACATCTATACCGGATAACTGAAGCCAGTCAGTAATGAGATGCCCGAAAGGCATATAGACTGTACGACGCTGGATCTGGCTGTAGGTGATAATGGAAAAATAGATGGCCATCATGATGTCAAAATCAAGCTGCCGATGCTTCCCATAGAGCATCACGCAGTGGAAGGGGCGAATCTCAGCTAAAGATTTCGAAGTGATTGGCAATAAACATTGGGTGATGATCTTGAATAACACATAATCCACGGGAGAAAGACGAAGAACAGCAAAGGTAGGAAAGTCACTGTCGAGCTCATCGAGACCATCCAGCCTGGGGTGGCCGAAAAAGTGCTCGTAGATAGAATCAGGAGTGACCTCAGCGAAAGGAGCTGGCAGAGGCATTGGAAGATAAGGGTAGAATGGAAAAATATTACCCGATCGTCGACACGCTAGACTCAGCGAAAATGGGATAACTAAAATTAAGATTGGTTCGGGCGACCCGGGTTGTAAACCCCGTACCACCATCACTCACAAGGTTATTATAGAATTCTGAAACCAAATCAACATTGATATCCCGCTCAAGAAAGAGTATGGATTCTAGTTCATAAAACTCTATAATCTACTAGACCAATGGACAATGTTCATACACAAATGCTCTGTTGACAGATCGACAAGGGAGAAGTTTGTTGTTACACCGTTGGGAGGCCTGTTCAAGATGTGAATTGGGAAATCTTGAATCAGTGGAAGGTTGAAGCCTTCGGGAGGGTCTAGAGGATGAGGAACCCTTCCCCTTTGAAGTTCCCTCAATAGGTTCTTTGCCCTTGGTAGACTTTCTAAACAGTTGATAAAGGTCAATGGCAACAAGTTGAATTGATCAGTGAACATTGGTAAGGTCACGGTGCAAGTTTAAAAAGATGAATCGAGATTAAGATCATGACAAGTAAATTGATCAATTCAGGGTCAGATCACGACATGAGTTGATAATCATGGCATACACAACAATTTGATAAGAATTTGAAGTTAACACCACAAAAGGTTGTGATCAGGAGATATAATCAATGGCCCAAATTAAAAGATCACAAGGATAAGGTTAATCAATAATAAGATAGGTCACGACATAGGCAGGGTCACGGTAATGGCACACACATCACACAAAGAACCAACATGGTTAGCTTCCAAAGATTATGAATGATAAAGTAATTAACAGATGAAAAATCAAAACACAAAAACTTACTTAGGGGCCATGAGGTTGATTGACTTAGGAAGAGCACGTCTTAAGTTGAGAGAAAGGCTACGCAGAGAATGGTTTGCTGAAAACTCAAGAGGAAGCTCTCAGAGAAAGAGCTCGCAAGGTGAGCCAAACACGCAGGAAGGAGAGCTCTCGCGCAAGAAGAGGAAGAACTCACGCGCAGGAACTTGCAGGAAGAAGAAGTTCGGGAGAAGGAAACTCAGGAAGAGGAAGAGGGTTTTGGTCGGCTAGGGTTGAAGAGGAAGGGGAATAGAGAGTTAGTAGGTTGGTGGATCGATCCACCAACCGAAATTTATTGCGATCGAATGGATCACCGTTCGATCTGAGAATGCCCAAACCGATCAGGCTCCAGCCTGATCGGTCTGGCTTGGTCCTGATCGGTCGGGTGACCGATCAGGCAAGCCCCTGATCGATCTGCCGATTGATCAGGGAGCGGACAGTGAGTTTGTGAGGTAATCTATGACCCTTTTGATCGGTCGGTGGACCGATCACCACAGGGGGGCCAGATCGGTCAGTGGACCGATCCAGGCCAACACAGAGGGATTGTAGTGGGTTGTCGCAATTCGGTTTGATCGGTCATTTGGACCGATCAGACCTACTCCTGATCGGTCCGGTGACCGATCAGGACACCTCCTGATTGGTCTGGTGACCGATCAGGTATCAAGAATTTTTCTGATACAATTTAGAAACCCCAATTTCAGACTTCTCTTCGATTTCTGATAAGATCAGATGAAAATCTATCGATCTTGGAGGTGTTCCCTCAACTATAATTGATCCCTTAACAAGGATCAAAAGTCCTTATGGATTCAAACACCTCTCTATTTAGAACACAAACACCCAATTAAGTGAAGGCAAAATCAACCAAGACATTCATCCATTTAAAACAAGTTTGTATCAAAATAAAGTCTCCAATCAAGTTTCCTTGATTGGAATGTCCAAGTATGATTATGGAGTCAAATACACATATGTTATGCATTGGTTTTCCCCATACTTGGTCAACTTAATGATTATTGTCTCGTCAACCTAATTTCTCAAGGGATGCATTGACATTTTGAGTAATTAGGTTGATCCTAGCATCTCACCCCATTTCTAGCAAACACAAACATTTTGTTAAACCTTATAGTTTGTGTGAGATCTCCCCATGTTGCCCAATTGTTGCCCCTTAACAATTTTGAAATGGTTATAAAGGGTTTTGAATGCTTTTCTAACCTATGAAGCGCGACACATTCCCAATTCCCTTCGTAAGAAACTAAATTCATTCTCGGGGAGTGGTTTAGTGAGAATGTCCGCTAGGTTCGATTTTGACTCTACATGTGAGAGTACAATATCTCCTCTAGCAACATAATTCCTAATGAAGTGGTGACGCACTTCAATATGCTTGGTCCTAGAATGATGGACTGGATTCTTTGTTAGGTTTATCGTGCTTATGTTGTCACACAACACTTGCACACCCTTGTAGGTTAATCCATAGTCCTCTAGCATATGAATTATCCACAACAATTGTGATACACTCTCTCCCATGACAATATATTCTGCCTCAGTTGTGGAGAGAGCAACACAATGTTGCTTCCGACTTGACCAACTAACTAGTGATGATCCTAAGAATTGGCAACCCCCACTTGTGATCTTCCGATCCAACTTGCACCCAGCATAGTCGGAATCGGTGTAGCCAATTAAATCAAATGACTCGGTATGGGGGGTACCAAAGACCAACACCAATTGTGCCCTTAAGGTATCTCAAAATTCTTTTAACAGCAATTAGATGAGATTCCTTGGCACAAACTTGATACCTAGCGCACATATAGCAAAAAGAATATCAGGTTGACTAGCTGTGAGGTATAGCAAACTACCTATCATGCTCCGATATTGAGTTAAGTCAACAGGTTTACCACTCTCATCATTGTCTAATTGTGTGTTTGTTCCCATGAGAGTGGTTATCTCTTTAGAATCACTCATGTTAAATTTTCAGAGCATCTCTTGAGTGTATTTTGATTGGTGCACATGGATTCCATCTCGAGTTTGTTTGATTTCGAGCCCAAGGAAGAAAGTCAATTCTCCTACTAGACTCATCTCAAATTCACTCTCCATGTGCCCAATAAACTCATTCAAATAGCCCTTATTGTTTGAGCCATAAATTATGTCATCGACATATACTTGGGCTACAAATATATCATCACCATCTCTCCGTAGGAATAGTGTAGGGTCTATTTGTCCTCTCACAAAGCCTTTTTCGATTAGAAATGTCGACAACCTTTCATACCAAGCTCGAGGTGCTTGTTTAAGGCCGTAGAGTGCCTTCTTGAGCTTGAACACGTGGTTTGGAAATTCGAAACTCTCAAACCCCGGAGGTTGTTCGACATAGACCTCTTCTCTTATTAAACCATTTAGAATGACCGATTTGACATCCATTTGATAAAGTTTGAAACCACGATGTGCTGCAAATGCAAGCATCAATCGGATGGACTCTAATCGTGCCACAGGAGCATAGGTCTCATCGTAATCAAGGCCTTCAACTTGACTATAGCCCTTGGCTACTAAGCGTGCCTTGTTTCTTACGATTTCTCCCTTATGGTTTAGTTTGTTCTTGAAGACCCATTTGGTTCCAATAATAGTGGTCTTCTTAGGTCTAGGGTCTAAGTCCCAAACTTGGTTTCTCTCGAATTGACCTAGTTCGTCTTGCATGGCAATGATCCAATCGGGGTTATTTAATGCTTCATCAATTTTTCTAGGTTCAATTTCGAAAATTAGGGCAACTTCATTAGCCTCATTCCTAAAGAATGATCTAATTCTAACCCCATAATGAATGTCTCCAACAATTTGGTCTTGAGGATGACTAGAGGCTAACCTAGTTTGCCTTGGTATTGAAGGTGCTTCTTGGATGGTGTCACTAGACATAGGCTCAGCCTCAGGATCCGGCTGATCTATGAGTTGTCTAGGCTCACCGTCATCAGATTCATTACCATCTACAACACTTGGACTTCCATCCAAACCTAGTTTCCTAAGTTCGAATTGAACTCCTACATCTTCTGATTGATCATTTGGTTTGGGAATTTCCTCAAAAACAACATCAGAAGACTCTTCAACTAATCTGGACTTTTTGTTATAGACTCGGTAAGCTTTGCTGACAAGGGAGTACCCGACCAGTATCCCTTCATCAGCTTTCGCTGTGAACTTTCCAAGATGGTCCTTGGTGTTTAGAATAAATACCTTACAACCAAACACCCTAAGATGTTTAACTGTAGGTGGTTTTCCAAACCAAAGTTCGTGAGGAGTCTTTCCTAAGAATTTATGAATGAGGACACGGTTTTGCACGTAGCAAGCTATGTTCACAGCTTCAGCCCATAAGTAACTCAGTAAAGAGTACTCATTGAGCATGCTTCGTGCAACCTCTTGTAAGACTTGGTTCTTCCTCTCTATAACACCATTTTATTGTGGTGTTCTAGGAGTGGAGAACTCATGTCTATATCCTCTCTCTTGACAAAACTCAAAAAATCTTTGATTTTGAAATTCACCTCCATGATCACTCCTAATTGTTTTAATTGTTGATGATTTTTCATTTTCAACTCTTCTACAAAAAGAAATGAAAACATCTAAGGTTTGATCCTTATATTTTAGAAAATATGTCCATATATATCTAGTAAAATCATCAATGATCACAAAACAATATCTACTACTATTCAAAGTTATAATGGTGCTACAATCAAACAAGCCCATGTGAAGTAAATCCAAAGCAGTAGAAGTACTTACATCGCTTTTACCTTTATGTGCAGATTTCGTTTGCTTACCCATTTGACATGCATCAGAAATCTTTTCCTTTTCATACTTGATGCTTGGTAAGCCACGAACTAGTCCCTTGTTGGCCAATTTCTGGATGTTCTTCATGTTCGCATGTGCCAATCTCCGATGCCAAAGGTTAGACTCATCTTCACTTGACATGAAACACTTAACAAAAATATTAGTAGCACTTTTAAAAGAAACTTGATAAATGTTATCTATCCTTGTGTCTACTAGTACCGTGTCAAATGTGTCATGTTGTCTAACTAGACATTGACTTGATTGAAAATCAATTGTATAACCCACATCACACAATTGACTGACACTTAGGAGATTAAATGTCATCCTCTTAACTAGAAGGACATTCTTAATCCTAAGACATTTGGATATTTGAATGTCTGATATCCCTACAACCTTAAGGCTACCATTGTTACCAAAAGAACCATTACCTCTATTTTTTTGTTTTGAAGGGTAGTAAATAAAGATCTATCACCGGTCATATGTTTGGAGTACTCACTATCAACGAACCAAGTTGATAGATGCTCCCCCTCAATCACGACCTACACAATACGAAAGATAGAAGATTTAGCTACCCAAATCTTGGGACCTAAAGCACCTACAATGCAAGACTTAGGCACCCATGCCTTGACCATTTTCCTTTGAACCCTAGGAGTCTTAAGTGGTCTAACTTCAGTCCTAGACATTAAAGAAACAAATGATGGTTCTTTAGGTCGGTAACCAATACCGGCCTTGTTGTAAACTGCCCTTTGTGCATTTAGAATCATATCTAAAATCTTTGAGTTAGTGGAGAATTTCTCAAGAACACTCTTGAGTCATTCAACCTCACTCTTCAAAGATTTGTTTTCATCTTCTAACATTTATATATGCAAATCATCTACATCCTCATCCATAGAGGATTTCAATCGTTCAACTTCCACTTTCAATGATTTAACCTTTCCTTTTGACTTTTTCAACAAATCGGTTAAACATGCAATAGTTCTATAGCATTTATTTAATTCGGGAGAGATTACCTCTTCATCATCCGAAGATGATGAAGCCGCGTTTGATGAGTCCATGGATTCATCACTGCTTTCTTGATCTTCCATGGCCATGAGTGCTACATGGCGTGCACTCTTTTCCTCCTTCTCTTCTTCGGATGAGCTAGACGATGATTCATCCCAAGTGGCATTTGATAACCATTTTAGTCCTGTTACGGTTTCAAATACAATTAAAGTGTCGAACTCCTCTAAACTAATATAGTATAGAGTAACTCGAGTCGTCTCTCTCAAGGAATGTAATGATAGATTAATAATCCTAGGATTCTAAATTATTGCTTTTGGATTTTGGATATTAAACTGGGGTTTGGATTTGAACGCTAAGACTATGAAAAGAAATAGCAAAGCAAGTATGAAATCTAGTTCTAATTAATGAAAGACAATGCAGGTAAGAAAATCTAATTTGACCTAACTACAATTGCAAAAAAATAAAAGGTAACTTGAAATAAAGCATCAACAAAACTAAACATGGAGCAAAACCTACAGCATGAAAGAAATCTAATTTGACCTATCCTATTGCATCCAAATCAAGTACAAGAACATAAGGAAAACATGAAGCATTCAATTAACAAAGCAGCGCAAGAATTTAACGAACTCAAATGCAACAATCCAAGTAACACGAATGATTTGGGAATTACATCAAACATGTAATGAGCATCAAGCAAAATGACCCAAGTACATGCAAATTGAAACATCATGGGATCAATCCAACACAATCATTCAACAATTAACACAAACGTTCAACTATCAACACAACAACCAAATCTGAAGAGGCTGCCGAAAGAGCTGCTGATGGCCGGATGCATTGAAGAAGAGCTGCTGTCGGATGATGAAGAGGATGGAAAGAAAGGGTCGAGTAGTTGTGAAGAAGAGAGAAAAAAATGGAAGAGGAAGAGGAGGTGTGTGGAGAAGAAGGAGAGAAGAAAGGGAAGTGCGTCTAGGGTTCGCGTTCAAGCTCCCTGTGCCATGGAGTCTAGGGTTTTGCCGATGAGAGCTCAGCCCTAGTTTGTGCGATCCCCTTTTGTGATGGTCGGAGGTGGTGGAGAAGAAGAAAATGGGAGGTGGATGAGATGGAATCTGGCCGGCGGCTGTGCAGATGTGGGCCGCCGACGGTGAGGGTGGAGGAGAGAGTAGCCGCGCGTGTAGAGATGGAGTCGGGGTCGAGTCGATGCGATTCTCGCAGATACTCCCCCTATGTGCATCCGTTCAGCCCTTGGAGAAGAGGGTCAGCTCCATTCCAGTCCATGAGTCGGCCCAGCCCTGGGTTTGGCCCAGCTCTTGGTTCGGCCCAGCAGCCCAGTAGCCCCTTTTGAGCCCATTCCTTGGTTTCTTCAGCCCTTTGTTCAGCCCGTTCGGCCCAGCTCAGCCCCTTTTGTACGTCCCAACCTCTTCTTTGGTCCAAATTGGGTTGGCTGAATTGAACCATCTTCATTTGAACTGACCCAAGCCTTCAAGTTAGACCATGCTTAAATTGAATCAACTCCTCAACACTAGCATTGGGTTTAATTTCTTTGATCCAAGTCTTGGTCCTAGGTCCAATCTTTAATTCTCTACAAAAATCATGAAATAATGTCAAAATTTAGAGGAAATTATATTGAGCTCCAAAAGTAAATCCTAATCGTAAAATATGATATAAACATGATATAAATGTACGAGAGGATAAAAAAATGCCAAGTAAATGAGCAAATAAAATATCATAAAATGCTAGTTATCAGCCTTCAAGGCCTTCTTCTTCTTCTTTGATTTCTCCTCCTTCTTCTTTAACTTTGGACAGTCTTTCTTGAAGTGCCCTTTCTTGCTACACTCATAACAAGTAACATTAGACTTATCAATCTTAACTTCACTAGGGTTACCTTTACCCTTGAAGCGCCGGCTCTTCCTCATCATTCTTCTAACAAAGTTGGCCATCTCGGAGGAAGAGGATCCGCTGCCATCCTCCTCGGACTCGGACTCAGATTCGGATGAAGATGAAGATGAAGAAACTTCCTTCTCTTTCTTCTAGGTCTTTTCCCTTGCCACAAGAGCAATCCCCTTCTTCTTGGAGCCTTTGTTAGCCATTTCATGTAGCTTCATTTCACAAAATAAATCATCTAATTTTACAATTGACAAGTCCTTAGAAACCTTGTAGGCATCCACCATGGATGACCACAAGGCATTCCTTGGAAAAGCATTTAACCAATACCTCACAAGGTCGCGGTTCTCGACCTTTTCGTCAATGGAGTGGAGACCATTCAATACCTCATTGAATCTACTATGAAGTTCGCTTACCATTTCACTCTCCTTCATGGAGAGGTTTTGTAGTTGATTGAGGAACAATCACTCTTGGCTATTCTCGAGTCCCGGGTGCCCTCGTGAAGCTCGATAAGCTTGTTCCACAAATCCTTTGCGCTTGTAAAGGGACTAACTTTGATCAGTTGGTCTTTGTTCATTCCACATTGCAATGTCACCACCGCCTTCGCATCGACTTTTCCTTTTCGGGTTTGCTCAGCCGACCACCACGAAGACACCAATTCTTTTCCCTCTGCATCTCTTGGAGGAATGAAGCCTTCCTTCATGGAGTACCACATTCCGATGTCGATCTTGAGGTAGTACTCCATGCGAGACCTCCAATATTGAAAATCCGATCCATTGAAGAAGGGAGGTCGAGTGGTGCTAAATCCTTCTCTCAAAGCCATTCTTGTTGACTCTTGGGTGTTAATCTGCTTGAACAGAGCCCCAAGCTCTGATACCACTTGTTGGTGCTTGGATGGCTAGAGAGGTGGGGTGAATGTAGCCAGACACAAGTTCTTCTCGCTTTTAGGGTTTCTGCACTTGAATGTTAGCAGCAACAGCGGAAGCAAAAACAAAGCAGAGTATAAATGCAGAAATGAAAAGCAAACTACAAATGCTAACAAGGATCGTTTACAAGGTTCGGGGATAATTTGCCCCTACTCCTTGGTGTGCCCTTAAGGTGGGTGATCCCTTGATCGTAAGCAGATCAAGCCTCGAAAAATACGGATAGAATGGAACCTACTTCTCGGTGGAGTAACCTCTCCACAGCGTTTCACAGAAATAAGAACTTAAGCACAGGGAAACAAGGAGGCTTACATTGAAACTTGGACAGAAGGAATACAAGGACTCTACACCGAGCTCCACTTAGCACAAACCTCACGCAAGAACTCCCTTCTCTTCGTGTCTGCTTGCTGATGGACTCGCCAAGCTCCTTTCCTCTTCCAAACGCTCAAGTATGCAATGCCTCAGCAGGTTGCTTCAAAGATCAGAATGTGTGTAGTCACAAACCAAACTTCTCAGTTGTAGCTGAAGCAAGAAGAAGTCGCAAGAACTCTTTCAGAATCTCCTCTTCTTCTTCCTCACCCAGCTCTTAACCGGCGTTGCCACAAACGCTCCTTTGCAGCTCCCAGCTGCTCATCTGAGACCACCTATCTACTCTGACCTCTCCTGGACTCCCTGAGCTCTCCTCAGCCTAGCCCCAGTCGAGCCCCAGGTCAGCTTCCAGCAACACCAGCGTCCGTTGCAACCTGAGATGGAAAACTACCAAACCTGAAGCAGCAAAAGTCTCAGTTTGACTCTCCTTCAGTAAACCTGATCCACCTGCGCACTTTGTAGCTCGTTAGCACAGTAAATCAATAGAGGATCAAATATCAGAAGACTCAGAACAGAGATCAGTAGTGTATCAGTAGAAATCAGAACACAATCAGACGTTTGACAGCGCTTTTGAATTAATGTTGTCAGCTACTGATCGATCACCGGACCGATGAGAGTCACCCCTGATTGGTCACCAGACCGATCAGGATGGGCTCAGACCGATCAGGCTGGGCTCAGACCGATTAGGCTCTAGCCTGATTGGTCCCTATTGAGAAACCCGAAATCGCAACCTTCTGGTGATCGGTCACCCACCCTGATCGATCCCAGATCATGGATCGGTCACCGGACCGATCCACATCATTGCTGGGATTCCCAGCTTTCGTAGCCAAACCTCATTGATCGGTCACTAGACCGATCAGAGTGTGTCCTGATCGGCCCTGGTGACCGATCAGGCTACTCTCCGACCGATCAGGCTCCAACCTGATCGGTTATAGTGAGAAGCTCGCGACATTTGATCATTCAGCCTGACCAATCATGAAATCCCACGAAACCTACTGGCCTCTCCTTGATCGGTCACCAGACCGATCAGGAGATGATCAGTAGCCTAACAATGTCACTGTATGCTCCCTGATCGGTCACCAGACCGATCAGACATAGCTAGATCAGTCACCAGACCGATCCACGAGGGAACTCCGTGCCAACTTCCCTGATCGGTCACCAGACCGATCCAGGCAAGGTCAATACCACTCTAAGTCATGAGAATGGGCCTCCAGCCTTCTCTGACTCGTGCTCAGTCCCCCGGACCAAGACTCCGTGCCCAGTTTCACTCATCGGGACTTCAACCTAGCCCTCCAAGCTAGGACTTGGCTTCACTCACCAGGATTTCATCCAACCTAGCTTCCCAAGCTAGGACCTGGCCCTCCAAGCTAGGATTTCATCCAACCTAGCTTTCCAAGCTAGGACCTGACCCTCCAAGCCAGGGTTTCAACCAACCTAGCTTCTCAAGCTAGGACCTGGCCCTCCAAGCCAGGGTTTCAACCAACCTAGCTTCCCAAGCTAGGACCTGGCCATCCAAGCCAGGGTTTCAATCAACCTAGCTTCCCAAGCTAGGACCTGGCACTCCAAGACAGGGTTTCAACCAACCTAACTTCCCAAGCTAGGACCTGGCCCTCCAAGCCAGGGTTTCAACCAACCTAGCTTCTCAAGCTAGGACCTGGCCCTCCAAGCCAGGGTTTCAATCACTCCGTGCCCAGTCCCCGACCAGGACTTAATCCCAATCATCACATTAACCTAATCTAAAATCGGTGTCAATACCAAAACAGCAATCAGGGTCAGACTGCATCAACACGATCGACAACCACAGGAATTAGTGCCAACTCCCTGATCAGACTCCAGACCAATCCACAACCGCAGGAGTTAATGCCAACCCCCTGATCGGACCACAAACCGATCCAGCTCTGACCATTTCAACCCTAAGTCCAGATAACAGGATCCCTTGCCTTCTCTGAATCATTCTGGTCCCGGAGAAAGAGCTCACACGCTCTCTCCGACCAGTACACTCAATGCTCAGTCCCCCGGACCATGACTTCGTGCCCAGCTTCACTCACCGGGACTTTGTTCAACCTAGCTTCCCTCGCTAGGATCTGTCTTCACTCACCAGGGTTTCCTTCACCTAGCTTTACTCGCTAGGATCGGACTTCACTCACCGGGGTTTCCTTCCACCTAGCTTCACTCACTAGGGCCCGACTTCACTCATCGGGGTTTCCGTCACCCGACTTCACTCACCAGGACCCGGCTTAACTCACCGGGGTTTCCGTCACTCGACTTTACTCACCAGGACCCCGCTTCACTCATCGGGGTTTCTGTCACCAGCTTCACTCACCGGGACCCAACTTCACTCACCAGGGTTTCGTTCACCTAGCTTCACTCACTAGGATTTCCTTCACCCGGCTTCACTCACCGGAACTCGTGCCCAGTCCCCGACCAGCAGTTAAGCCGAACTTATGTTACTCACCTAAACTTAAATCGGTGTCAACACCAAAACAATAATCAGGTCAGATTGCATCAACAATATATATATATATATATATATATATAATATATATATATATATATATATATAAGGTTTGCTATACTAACGATTTGATCATGCAAACTTCATATAAATGTTAACCATTTTTTTGGTTTAAAATTGATTTATACTTAACACTATAACTCAACCACTAAACCCTAAAGGTAAAATCTTAAACGGCGTATTCATAAGCTAACAAACTAAAACAAGAAAAAACTAAATACAATTGGTTTGCACTAGTCCGCATGGTAAGGTCCTTTGCATTATATATATATATATATCCAAAACATTTATGCTAAGGATCTTAGCATGCGGACTTGTGCGGACCAACCATTTAATACTCATATGCTTATGACATTTGCCCTAGGGCATAGCGACAGTGGCCACATGGTATTTCTGGTGTAATAGCCAAAAGTCAATCCCCATGTGGTGATGACCTACATTTTCGGCCTCACTATGTACCTGTTGTCTATGTACCTACATGAACCTTACTCCATATCCATGAGGCCGACTCTAAGGAGGTCGTTAAAGTAGCGGATCTATTTTTTTTAATGAATAGGATATTTTTATAAAACATTCTATTTTCATCTCTTTTTCCTCACCACACATCGCAGTAGCTACCATCTTCCCCATCGCCTATATTGTCGTACGCAACCCCAATCCCTCTACTTATCCTCTTCTTCTTCATCATTTCTTCTCCTCTTCTAGGGTTCTACAGCATATGCAAGCAATAAGAACTATAGGTGACGCCTGATCTGGCCACCATATGCAAGCAAATTTAAAAATTTTTAATTTCACTCTCCTGCATGCAAAGATTATATATAAACTAATGGCTTGCACACCCTTATAAGACCGACTATAGGCGACGTCTGATATGGCCAGCACATACAAGCAAATTTAAAATTTTTAATCTCTCTCTCTTATACATGCAAAGATTTTTTTCTTTCTTATATGAAAAGGCTTTCTCCTTCTTATATGCAAAGTGGTGCTGGTCTACAAACCAGCACCAAGGTAATATTAAAAGTGATGTTGATTTTTAAAAATCAACACCAAGGTGGTCTTGATTTTTAAAATTCAGCACCAACGTTGGAGTTGGTCTTTAAAGACTAGCTCTAACATAAAACTAGTTTTGTAAGACCAACACCAAGGTTTGGGTCATTTGGCACGCGGGCACGCGGGCATAGCTATTTGTTGGAGTCTCAAAACCATATTTTGAGATCAAATATACATTCTAGACACTCACCCCTTCCATCTCATTCCAAAATTTTAAAAATCTAAGCCCCCTAGATTAATCAATGTGTTTCAATCAAAACTCATTGATAGACCTAGAGGATCTCAATTGGACCCATTCCAAGTCCTATGGGTTCATTTGGAGACCTATATACATTCTAGACACTCACCTCTTCCATCTCATGCCAAAATTTCATAAATTCAAACCCCTTAAGTCAATCAATGGGTTTCACCAAAGTGATGTCAGTTTATAGTAGACCAGTATCAAAGTGGTGCTGGTTTTAAAAACTAGCACCAATGTTGGAGCTGGTCAATAAAGTGTTGGGGCAATCGGCCTAAGTATGATCAGGGAGATCATGGTTTTGATGTGTGTGTGTCAGTATGATTAAGTTAGGGTTTCATGTTGATCTAATGTATGTATGTGAGTGTGCAGGCTTGCAGGATACACATTGACTTAGTTGGACGTCTTTGGGGCCGGTGAAGGGTGGCATGGAGGTAAGCCGTGGGCATGTGTACGCATCCGAGGGACCATGGACAAAGCAGGGACGATGAGCCGAGGGAAGAAGACTTCAAGGCATAGGTGAAGGATGGCATGGAGGTAAGCTGAGGGCTTGTGTGCGCATTTGAGGGACGAGAGCCAAAGTCGAAGAGGGCTTGAAGGCAACAAGTCAAGGCTGCTGGATGAAGAGTCAACTGAGTCGTGAGGATTCGAGTGTTGAGGGATTATACTCGGATAGGGAAACCCTGGGATTAAGTTGTGAGAGTTCAGGTGCTGAGAGAAATATACTCGGGAAGGGAAACCCTAGACTTAAAGGGTTGGTAGTCGACTGATGAAGTATCAATCAACTGATGTAGTCGACTGGTTGTGACTAGAATTTGAATTGTCGGGCGGTGAAATTCAAATTCACGAGGACCAATCGACTGGTAACGGTCAAATCAACCTCGAGCACTATTTAAGAGGGCTCGTTTATGGCTGTTTCTTCTTGGTGAAACAAGCTTGGTAAGAGCCTGTTAGTAGCCTACAAGTGCTCAGGTCGTGCCAAAGAGTTGTGGCGAGGTTTCTCCACCCACAAGGAGCGACAAGAGCTAGCCAGAGGTGCTCCAGGGAATCATCCACCGAAGGATCGAGATCGTCCACCTTACGAACAACCGTGGAGTAGGAGTTTCATCTCCGAACCACTTAAATCGCTGTGTTCTTCCTTGTTTGTTAGTTTTAGTTTTTATTATTCCGCTTGCGCACTAACATTTGTAGGAAGAAAGATCGAAAAATTACTATTCACCCCCTCTAGCAAACGGTAAGATCCTAACAAGTGGTATCAGAGCGAAGGTTCGCTCATCTACGGACTAACCACCGAGAGAGCAAAAAGCTAGAGGAGATGACGGTTGAAGAAAAATTAGGTGATGACATCAATGTTCCACCTCCCTATGATCGCGAGGATTTCGAGTATTGGAGGATGCAGACAAAGATTTAGTTTGGTATGGATTGGAACAACATAATCGCGCTAGAAGAGCCATTTGAAGTTCCAAGAGATGAACGGGAAAAAGCTCCAACCAAGATATTGGGATAAGGAACAACAAGCACAATCAAAGGAAAACGAAACAGTAATTTCAATTTTACTTAGTATTTTACCTAATAAAATAATTAGTGGTGTAGGTGGATACAAAAGTGCACACAAGTTATGGAACAAGATGATAGCATTCCATGAAAACCCTACACAAGATCAATTAGTGGAAGAGCCCAAGGAAATGAGCTCAATGGTCCAAGAAGAGGTCTCCACTTCAAGGATTGAGGGCGAGGAGAGACCACCCTTGATACCGCAGCAAGAAGAAGTGTCTACCTCCACCAAAGCGAAGTCAAAAGACTACATCATTTGCTTTGGGTGCAACAAGAAGGGGCACTACAAGGACAAGTGTCCATTAGGTAAAAAGGAGGTAAATTCTAAACCCAAGTCAATTCATTTAAAATCTAATAGTAGGGAAAAGAAGGAGAAAAAGCACATTAGGTGTTTCACATGCGGTGAGCTAGGCCACTACCACACGAAATGCTCAAGGAAAAGAGAATTCAAGAAATTAGAGTATCTGAGGAAATGGGAGAAGGAGGAAAAGCTCATATTAAGGGGGAGCAACAAGGGTAAGGGAGGTAATCCCTAACTCTAAGCATTTTTCAAATTTCTCTATGTGTGGTAGAAATAATGAAAATAGTTTGCCTTTGAATGTTAGAAATAATGAAAATAGTTTGCCTTTGAATGTTAGAAGTAATGAAAATTATTTGCCTATGCATAATTTTGGTTTTAGATATCATGATAAAAATAGGATTAATGTTGTATCTCAAAACCCTAAGGAATCTATGTACCATGATAAACCTTGGATCCTTAAACCTAAGGATCAAGGTATTAATCCAAAGAAAGGAAGACACATGCCTAGGCAAGTTGGCAGATCTAGAAATGTCCAAAGTGGACATGGTGATACTAAGGTGAAGAACCTGGAAAGGGAAAATCAAGCCTTGAGGGCAAGACTTGATAAATTAGAGAAAATCCTAGATAAACTCACTAGAGGATCTAGGGGCTTAGACATGGTGTCAAGAAGTCAAAACTCCGAAAATGATAGACCGGGTCTAGGATATCAATCTTCTAGATCACATACGATGGAAAAGTCATATGCAAGGATGCTATATGACTATAGCAAAGGGAAGGTGAAAAATGGCAAAGGAAAGTCATTTAAGGAAGAGAAGAAGAATTTAACCAAGAACAAGGTGTGGAGAGTTAAGAAAGCAAGGGTTGTAGGTCAAGAAGTACCGGAGGTACACATGTGTGGTCTTGTCATGATAGATGAGTCACCTAGGGAGGTGACTAAGGCTAAGAGCTCAAGGGGGATCTCTAGGAGTCAAGTTGGGATCCATGGTCAATGGATCTCAAGTGGGTTTTGTAGGACCGATGCCGTCGATAGAGGGGGGGGGGGTGAATATCGTCCGTTCAAGATTTTCCGGAAATCTTCGTAAAGCTTTCGTTCATTCTAGACTTAGAATATTAGTAGCACAGCGGAAAAGTAAAAATAGAAAAATAAATGTAATACAGAAGGACACGCGGGATTTATTTACTTGGTTCCCGACCCCCCTGGGTCAGTACGTCCAAGGGCTATGTACTCGGCGTGAGTCCACTATTGGTCTCATTACCGGAATTTCCGGAGGCGGAGAAAACCCGTCTTACAGTTTGATTTAAAAGCAAAAGGATAATTAAAATTAATTGCAGAATGTAAATCAAACCAAAACAACTTATGTCGAAGCGTCAGCCGATCTAGACCTCCGAAGTGCCGCACACTTCCTCCTGGAGCCTCCCGATCGTAGAGCCTCGTCTTTAGCGCGTTGTCATCGGTCGGAATAATCAGAATGGCTCTAGAATGTTGTATTTGAAGCAGAGGGGTCGAAGCCCCTTATATAGGCCTCCTGGGGGCGCCCTGGACGCTGGGGGCGCCCCGGAAGACTCGGTCAAACCTTATCCTTGTGCCTACCTCACCGCAGGTGATAAGATCATTGATCAGGGCACCCCGGACGCTCCGGGCGCCCCTGTGTGGGCTTATCCTGTGTTCTGACTTCGAAACAGCAAAACAGCTACGAATCCGGGCGCCCCGGACGCTCCGGGCGCCCCGGTTGACACCTGTTCTGCATACACCACATTTCCTGCTTCTTTAGTACAGTCTGGGGGCGCCCTGGTTGCATGGGGGCGCTCCCAATGATGGGGGCGCCCTGCTTAGGGCCTCCAACCACTTTTTGCCTGGTTTAACTGCTTTGTCTCCGGTTCTTGATACCTGCAACATACACAAACACAAAGCAAGGATACATATAATGTTAGCCTTAGGGACTTGGTTCGGACTTCGAATTTGCACGAAACCCTAGGTCGAACTGGCACGAGTTCCTATCCCCGAGAACTCGCCCTTCACCTACTCCTTTCAGGAGACGGTTGCCACCCAGTCCTTCGGGTGGACTTTTACTTAGCTTCCGATACTCCCGGACCTCGAGACGCCCAAACCCTGACCCGTCTCTACTCCTGTCCTTAGTCATCGCTCAGCTAAGTTGCTCAGTCCCTTGGACCAAGACTTTATTCCCTAGCAGTCCTTCGCCAGGTGCCTAGCAGTCCTTCGCCAGGTCTTCATTCCCTAGCAGTCCTTCGCTAGGTGCCTAGCAACCCTTCGCTAGGTCATAGGGTTACGATACCTAGCAGCCCTTCGCTAGGTGCCTAACAGCCCTTCGTTAGGTCTTGGGGTTTCAATGCCTAGCAGTCCTTCGCTAGGTGCCTGGCAGCCCTTCGCTAGGTCTTAGGGTCTCGATACCTAGATTAACTAGGACTTTTCTTCAGCTAAGGTTACTTCTCTTTTGCTCCCCTTTGTCTGTTCAATATTTCACTGACTTAAGTGAATTGTCAAACATTAAAACACTTAAAGAGGAACATCATTGATGTAACTTGCACCAACAATCTCTCCCTTTTTGATGTTTGACAATAACTTAAGTTAGATTGGCTTAAGGGGTTAACTCACTATCCTTAGGATAAAAATAAGAAAAAATTGATATAAGTTTTGAAACTATATTTTTGATCTTTGGGAGAAAATTTTTCTAACTTAAGCACACCTCTCCCCCTTTGTCATACATCAAAAAAAAAAAATTAAGAAAATACTTGCACCAATAATGAATATTTTGGTTCTTTTTGAAAAATACTTGGTGCAGAAATTTTGAAAGCATTGTATTTTGAATGATATATTGCATTTTTGAAAAAAATGCATACTTTTTAAAAAAATGTTATTTGTTTTGAAAAATGCAAGTATATTTTGGAAAATGCATACTTAAAAATGGTATTTTGGAAAATATAAATATTATGCCTATTTTGCAAGTACTAACTGTTTTGAAAGAGATGAGACTTTGAGAAATATAAGTAATTTTTGAAACATAATATTTTATTTGACTAAGTTTCATTTCTAGTCTGACACAATCCTGGGAAACCTTGTTGGCTACAAGGACATTTTCCTAAGTGTCCTGGAAATTTTTCAAAGTCAAGTAAATATTAAAAAAATGATAGTACTTTTTGAAAATATATGCTGGTGCATTTTGAAAAATGTGTGAACTTTTGAAGACTCAATATATTACTTGATTTGGTTTATCTTCCAGTCTGACACTATCCTGGGAAACCTTGTTGATTACAAGGACATTTCCTAAGTGTTCTGGAATTTCTTCAAACTCAAGTAAATATTAAAATAATTGCATAAGTCACAGAACTTCTAAAAAATAGTGAGTATATTTTGAAAAATGTATAAATTTTGAAGTCATAATACTTGATTTGTTTTATCTTCCAGTCTGACACAATCATAGGAGACCTTGTTGACTACAAGGACATTTTCCTAAGTGTCCTGGAGAATTTTCCAACTCAAGCTAAACATTAATTCAAATTTTTGAAAATAATAGTATATATTTTTGTTTTGGGAAAATTAATAGTATTTTGAAAGAATACTTACGTTTTCAACAGGATTTGAAAATACCGCGCATGAAAACATTTGAAATATTCAATAAGTCTTCTAATTTGACCTTCCCCTAAACTTGACCCAGTCCTGGGAAGCTTGTTGACCACAAGTACTTTTCTTCTGAGTCTTAAGGGATGATTCAAATTAAAGAAATTATCTAATAATTTCAAAACAATTAATTAAACAAAATTATTTCAGAAGTTTGATTTATACTCCCCCTAAAGTTGACACATCCTAGGAGTCCTTGTAGATTATGAAGTGGACCTTCCTCTGTGTCTTTAGGGTTTATCAAAATCAAACAAGACAGATGAATTTTACAACATAAACCTTTTTTTTCGAAAAACACAAGTGATAACGATTTAAAGCTCAGTTTTCGAAAAGTATTTTCAAATAATAGTAATTTTTGTAGTTTTCGAAAGCCAAAAAAATATAAAAATTACTCCCCCTGTATCCGATATCGTTTGACTCTATCTAAGTGCCTTAAGAAACTTTAGTGTTGTCCTAAGAGGCTTGTGTCTAATTGCGCGAGTCAAACAATTTTTGAAAAGATATAATTTTTGAAAAACGTATAATATGTATATTCAATCAGATAAGCATGAATTCCATAAAAACATTATTATGTTGAAGTACTATTTTGAAAATATATTTTTAGAAAAATATTCTAATGATTTTGAAAAACAATTTTGGAAAACATTTTTTTCTTCAATTTATTAGTCCTTAACATCTCACCCATTTTAGATGTATCAATACAACAAGTATGATTGCCTTATAAGTGTATTGTGAGATGCTTGAATCATTTTTCTTTAATTTATTTTTAATTCTAAGATTTAATTGAAGCTTGTGTTAGATTTGAATTTGACAAGAAGTAACTTGAATTTGAATTTCAAAAATTGGCTTCCAGGTCTTGGCGAGGCACTAGGCCTTCTTTGGCCGTAGCCTTATTGGATCATCAACCCTTTCCTTGACAAATCCTTTTAATGAAATTTCATTTTCAAAATTACTTATTGATAAATTCTGGTCTAACTAGTTTGGATCTTGGATCGGTAGCTTCGGCTAGTTCCGCCAAGATGGCTTCCCTAACGTACTATCATCTCACCTCCACCCAATACTAGGTTGATCAAGTTTCAATCATTCTTTTTCCTATAGCCGTTCTAAGTTATGCAAAAAAAAATGAATGACATGTCATATATTAACAGAATAAATAGCAAATGCATGACATGACAATTATGCATGAGTCAAACAATTCAAATCATTTTATTTAAGTTTCTAAAAATGTATCAAATTCCCGATTTGATACATGTCGAGTGAACCCGCGAATATGTCAACCCACTTTGACATATTTAATGTTATTAGTTTTAATTGTTATAGTTTGGGTAAAATTTTATTTTAGTTTAAGTTTAAGTCATTTAAGATTTTAGTTGAGTTCAGGTTAATTAAGAATTGATTGGATTAGAAAATTAATTAATCAATTGAGAATAAATGAATTTAAGTTTCAATTAATTTGGATTAAATTAATTTGAATTAATTAGGATTAATTAGAATTAATTTAATTTGAATTTGAATTTAATTTTAATTTGAATTTAATTTAATTTAAATTTAAGTTTGAATTTAATTTAGATTTAATTATGATTTAACATGAATTTAATTTAGATTTAATTATGATTTAACTTGAATTTAATTTAGATTTAATTCGTATTTAATTTAATTTAAATTATTTAAGATTTTATTAATTAATTTGAATTATTTGAGAATTATTTTAGATTTAATTAATTAATTTGAATTAATTTGAATTATTTAAGATTTAATTCAAATTTAATTCGAATTATTATGAATTAATTTGAATTATTAAAAATTAATTTGAGTTTAATTAAGATTTAATTAAAGTTTTTTTTAAGGTTATCATGATTAATTAATAATTGTGGGTTTAAATTCATCATTTTCATTATTTCGAAAATTTCTTCTTCATCTTTATCTTTCTTTTCAAGTTTTTTCTAATAATTTTGATTTATTTGAATTTTTGTAATTTTTATTGATTATGGCTTTTATCTTAGATAGTTCCATATCCTCTTTAAGATTTGATTTTTCAATATCCTTACAGTAGGTGGAGTAAATTGGGTCACTAGTTAAAGTTTTATATTCAATATTATCAATGATTAAGTAATTATCTAGGAGATTTTTATTTTCAGAATTATCCTCAGATATATCTTCAATATTTTCCAGACATTCAGAATTAATTTCTAGATTATCCTTAGAATTAATTTCTGGATTATCTTTAAGATTTTCAGGTTCAGATTCAGATTTGTACAACGGATTTTCAAATTTGAATTTGTAATTATCTAAAGAATTTTCAGATTTAGAATTATCCTTAACATTTTTGAATTCAGATTTGTCCTTAGGATTTTCAAATTTGAATTCGAATTTATCCTTAGGATTTTCAAATTTGAATTCGAATTTATCCGTAGGATTTTCAGATTTGAATTCCGAATTATCCTTAGGATTTACACATTTGAATTCCAAATTATCCTTAGGATTTACACATTTGTCTGAATTAAAATTATCAGAATTAATTTTATCAGATAAATTATTAGAATTAATCTTATCAGATAAATTATTAGAATTAATCTTATCAGATAAATTATTAGAATTAATTTTATCAGATAAATTATTAGAATTAATCTTATCAGATAAATTATTAGAATTAATCTTATCAGATAAATTATTAGAATTAATCTTATTAGATAAATTATTAGAATTAATTTTATCAGATAAATTATTAGAATTAATTTTATCAGAAAAATTATTAGAGTTAATTTTATCAATTTCTGAATTGATATTCTGAATTAAATAATTAATTTCTAATATTTTGGTTATATTCACGTTTTGTAATTTAACATGCAAAAAGTTAATTTTACTATGCAGTAAATCTACTTTGTCAAAAAAATAAACTACTTTATCATATGGCAGTGCTGGAACTTGTAAAATTTTTGGAATATAAATCTTGTGTACCTTTGCCGGACATTTGTTTTTGTAGTGTCCGAATTTTTCGCACTTGAAGCATCTGATATGGCTTTTATCTCTCCGGACTCCTGGCGTTGGTGCCCCCTTTGCTGCCGGTGATGAACGATTTTTATGAGTAGGGCACTGATTTTTATAGTACCCTCTCTCCCTGCATGTGAAACAAATAATATGCAATTTAAAATTAGACATTAAAAAAAATATACCTGATTCACCCCTGGGCTCCCCCTCAACTCCTGACGTTGTTGCTCCGTCGGCAGTTAGTCCGGTGAAGAGCGGCTCGGCTCTGATACCAATTGTAGGACCGGTGCCGTCGATAGAGGGGGGGGTGAATATCGACCGTTCAAGATTTTTCGGAAATCTTCGTAAAGCTTTCGTTCGTTCTAGACTTAGAATATTAGTAGCACAGCGGAAAAGTAAAAACAGAAAAATAAATGTAATACAGAAGGACACGCGGGATTTATTTACTTGGTTCCCGACCCCCCTGGGTCAGTACGTCCAAGGCCTATGTACTCGGCGTGAGTCCACTATTGGTCTCCTTTCCGGAATTTTCGGAGGCGGAGAAAACCCATCTTACAGTTTGATTTACAAGCAAAAGGATAATTAAAATTAATTGCAGAATGTAAATCAAACCAAAACAACTTATGTCGAAGCGTCAGCCGATCTGGACCTCCGAAGTGCCGCACACTTCCTCCTGGAGCCTCCCGGTCGTAGAGCCTCGTCTTTAGCGCATTGTCATCGGTCGGAATAATCAGAATGGCTCTAGAATGTTGTATTTGAAGCAAAGGGGTCGAAGCCCCTTATATAGGCCTCCTGGGGGCGCCCTGGACGCTGGGGGCGCCCTGGAAGACTCGGTCAAACCTTATCCTTGCGCCTACCTCGCCGCAGGTGATAAGATCATTGACCAGGCGTCCGGGGCACCCCTGTGTGGGCTTATCCTGTGTTCTGACTTCGAAACAGCAAAAAAGCTACGAATCCGGGCGCCCCGGACGCTCCGGGCGCCCCGGACGCTCCGGGCGCCCCGGGCGCCCCGGACGCTCCGGGCGCCCCGGGCGCCCCGGACGCTCCGGGCGCCCCGGGCGCCCCGGACGCTCCGGGCGCCCCGGACGCTCCGGGCGCCCCGGACGCTCCGTGCGCCCCGGTTGACACCTGTTCTGCATACACCATGTTTCCTGCTTCTTTAGTACAGTCTGGGGGCGCCCTGGTTGCATGGGGGCGCCCTGCTTAGGGCCTCCAACCACTTTTTGCCTGGTTTAACTGCTTTGTCTCCGATTCTTGATACCTGCAACATACACAAACACAAAGCATGGATACATATAATGTTAGCCTTAGGGACTTGGTTCGGACTTCGAATTTGCACGAAACCCTAGGTCGAACCGGCACGAGTTCCTGTCCCCGAGAACTCGCCCTTCACCTACTCCTTTCAGGAGACGGTTGCCACCCAGTCCTTCGGGTGGACTTTTACTTAGCTTCCGATACTCCCGGACCTCGAGACGCCCAAACCCTGACCCGTCTCTACTCCCGTCCTTAGTCATCGCTCAGCTAAGTTGCTTAGTCCCTTGGACCAAGACTTCATTCCCTAGCAGTCCTTCGCCAGGTGCCTAGCAGTCCTTCGCCAGGTCTTCATTCCCTAGCAGTCCTTCGCTAGGTTCCTAGCAGCCCTTCTCTAGGTCTTCTATGCCTAGTAGTCCTTCACTAGGTGCCTAGCAGCCCTTCGCTAGGTCTTAGGGTTACGATACCTAGCAGCCCTTCGCTAGGTGCCTAACAGTCCTTCGTTAGGTCTTGGGGTTTCAATGCCTAGCAGTCCTTCGCTTGGTGCCTAGCAGCCCTTCGCTAGGTCTTAGGGTCTCGATACCTAGATTAACTAGGACTTTTCTTCAGCTAAGGTTACTTCTCTTTTACTCCCCTTTGTCTGTTCAATATATCACTGACTTAAGTGAATTGTCAAACATTAAAACACTTAAAGAGGAATATCATTGATGTAACTTGCACCAACAAGTTTCTCCTAGGGGATTAGATGGATTATGGAATGTGCAAAGGATTTGGAAGACTAACTTGAGTCCTAATCCTAGGGATTTGGCACATCAAAAGTGAGTTTTATGGATCAAAAGATGGCAATAAGACTATATTGCATGGAAATTGGTTTTCAATTTGTAGATGCCATATAAATCAATGCTGGGGATGCATTGTAGTTGGGTATGAGAAGATACATCAAGAAGAGATCAAAATTAGGACTTTAGGTCAAGGATAAATTGAACCAATTAGATAGTTTTGAGTTTTGTATCAATCTTGGGGCTGGTGATAGATTTATTCGGAAACATATTTTCCCAAGTAGACATAGGTGCCACAAATCTCTCTACAAAGTTTGAGAATTTTTAGAGATTTGTAGAATTAGTTATTCATTTTTGAATTTATGATAGAAAAGCTGAAAATTGGGTATCAGTCGACTGGTTCTGCACCAGTCGATTGGTATAGTTCGTCCAGAAACTAGGATATTCTAAGGCATCAGTCAACTAATCTTTCTGTATGGTTTATTAGTCGACTGATGCTGCGAATAGTTTAAAAGAAGAGCCGCGCAAGGGCCAACCAAACCTAGGGTTTCACCGCCACCCACCCGCGATTTCTCCTCTCCCTCAACCTTCCCAACTGTTCTAAGTCTCCCCAAGGCCCTAGAATCACTTTTTTAGTCTCCCTCCACCTTAGATTCAAGGCTAGGGCTAGAAGAACATCCCTCCTTGAGTCAATCTTCATCAGCATTCATCATGCATGGAAGGGAGAAACTGTAATGAATTATTTGCCTTATTTCTCCCATCTAATTCGTGATTCAAGACTAACTTTTTATGTTGTGCATGTTTACCTTGGTTTTCTTCTTGGTTGGGTCATGTTTGGGTACATGCACATGTTGGGTACATTTAGGGCTAGGGCAAAGAGAAGGGGTGGTGAGATATCATCACAACAGCAGCTTGTAGGACCAGCGACACCTGGGTTTCGTTCTGAGGCTTGTCGGCAGGTAATTGATAATGCTGATTTCATTTTGATGAATTGTAGATATGTCAATCAGACATACTTTCAAGAGATCACTCCTCACATTATTGAGATAATCACACATTTTGGTTTAGAAAAATTAGTGTACTGTCAGCATTACATCAATCTTGACCTTTGCAAAGAATTTTATGTTAATCTTACATATACAAATACCAATGATGGGACATATGAGTCTATGGTACAGGGAGTTAACATTCCTTTCACACCTGCATTATTAGGATCATTTTTAAAGTGTAGGGGTTCAGATAACCCGTTTACATGTTTCCTCACTATGACTGAGCCATTGACCTTACCCAATGTCACTATTGATCAAATCCACCATCATTATTTTGGTAATCCTTGACCCCCTCTAGAGCGTATCTTTATAGCTATGCGTATGAGTCCCGTTAGTAACATTTTATATAAAGTCATCCTAGACTGCATTCTACCTATTGTCACCAAGGGGAGGTCAAAAATCTGGCTACCTCACTTGGTGATGATGTATGCTCTAGAGAGGAGACTTGACATTGACATCGCCCGTCAGGTTTTTACATCTATTGTCTATTTTTCGCATGATGTCAATAGGAAGCTCTACATGCCATTCGGTCATATTTTGACCGAATTATTTGTGTCTAGAGGGATTAGAGTTACTAGGGGTCAGATACATCAGCTATCGAAGGACAACAACCAAATAGGATCTCGACAGCTCTCCTTGGCTGGGATCGAGAGGCACCAGGGAGTGATAGTCTGGCGACCTCGTCCTGATTCTTCTAACTCTAATGATGAAGAGGAGGTTACTCTTACGGCTGCGCCTGCTGCTGCTCCTGCTGGGATCACAGAGGAGCGATTCTCTCAATTGGAGACCGAGATGCACGGACTCAGGGAGGATTTTCAGACTTTTCAGCAGTATCAGGAGGGTCTCAGAGGTGACTTTCAAAGGTTCCAGCAGCACCAGGACGAGATGTATGAGATGATGCAACACTGGAACCTTATGTATCAGACCCCTCTTCCTCCTCCTCCAGGCGATGACATGTAGGCTCAGCTTGATGTGGTGGTGATAGTGTTGAGAGTATATTGAGCTTAGGCATTTTTATTATCTCTCAAACGCTTTATTTTATATTGTATTATTTGAGGATTTCGGGGTAATGACCCTTGTAGTACTTATTTATGTTTTGGTATTGCGTCTATGAACCTTCAATTCATTATTTGATGTTCCTGATATGAAATGATATTATCTTACTTTGGTTATAACGAAATTTCCATATATATGTCTTCTATCAAGGGATTAGGATGAAAAAGGGGAGGTTTTATCACCTTGTGATGTCTTGAATGTTTATACAAGAAAAAGGAGGAGGTTTGAAAACATTCTATGTTTTAAATAGTAAGGGATAAACTTGGAAAATATTTGGGTTCAAATATAGGAGGGAAGTTTGATACAAACTTGAAGTTTTTAAAAGAATTAGAATTTGTGTCAAAAAGTCAAGCTTATTTGGTATTTTCACAAAACTATATTTTTCTAGGATAGAATACATCATAAGAAATATGCTTGCAAAGTTTCAGAATTTTTTGAATTTTGTAGAATTTTTAGGGATTTTTGAATTTCGGCTGAAAATTCAGTTTGGAGTGTGTCAGTCAATTGCCACAAGGGCAATCGACTGATCTTTCTGTGGGGTTGCGATTCGTGGGCACCAATCGACTGGTGCTGGGGCAGTCGACTAGTACTGCTGTTTTCTAATTTCTGGGGGTTTTCATAAATAGAAAGATGTTCTCATTGATACTAGGGTTAGGATTACTTGGGGCAATCTTTTTGATGGTGTCAAAGGGGGAGAACTTGTGGTTTTAAGTTAGGTTTTAACTTAACTTGTGGGGTTAGTGTTTAGCATAGCTTGTGGCTATGGAAAATTAGAAATTATGTGGAGGGCATAGGTTAAGGGGGAGGATGCATGTGTTATGCTTCTTACTATGTCTATAATTTTCAATTGTTGTTGTTATTTTTGCACCTAACTTAAACATATTGCCACACATCAAAAAGGGGGAGATTGTTGGGGCAATCGACCCAAGTATGATCGGGGAGATCATGATTTTGATGTGTGTGTGTCAATATGATTAAGTTAGGGTTTCATGTTGATCTAATGTGTGTATGTGAGTGTGCAGGCTTGTGGGATACACATTGACTTAGTTGGACATCTTCGGGGTCGGTGAAGGGTGGCATGGAGGCAAGTTGTGGGCTTGTGTGCGCATCCGAGGGACCGTGGACAATGCAGGGATGATGAGCTGAGGGAAGCGGACTTCGAGGCATACGTGAAGGATAGCATGGAGTCAAGTTGCGGGCTTGTGTGTGCATCTGAGGGACGAGAGCCAAAGTCGAAAAGGGCTTGAAGGCAATAGGTCGAGGCTGCTGGATGAAGAGTCTACTGAGTCGTGAGGATTCGAGTACTGAGGGATTGTACTTGGGTAGGGAAACCCAGGGATTAAGTCGTGAGGGTTCGAGTGCTGAGAGAAATATACTCGGGAAGGGAAACCCTAAACTCAAAGGGTTGGCAGTCAACTGATGAAGTATCAGTCGACTGGGCAGTGGATTGGTTGCGACCAGAATTTGAATTATCGGGCAGTGACATTCAAATTCATGAGGACCAGTCGACCAGTAACGGTCAAATCAGCCTCGAGCACTATTTAAGATGGCTCGTTTATGACTGTTTCTTCTTGGCGAAACAAGCTTGGTAAGAGCCAGTTAGTAGCCTACAAGTGCTCAGGTCATGTCAAAGAGTTGTGGCGAGGTTTCTCCACCCACAAGGAGTGACAAGAGCTAGCCGGAGGTGCTCCGGGGAATCATCCACTTAAGGATCGAGATCGTCTATCTTACGGACAGCCGTGGAGTAGAAGTTTCATCTCCGAACCATGTAAATCGGTGTGTTCTTCCTTGTTTGTTAGTTTTAGTTTTTATTGCTCCTCTTGCGCACTAACATTTGTAGGAAGAAAGATCAAAAAATTACTATTCACCCCCTCTAGCAAACGGTAAGATCCTAACATAAAGATCAACTCCAATGTACTAGTGTTAACTTCATGTTGAAACTGATATTTACAGACCAATTCCAACGTGTTAGTGCTGGTTTTTAAAGATCAGTTACACTTTGGAG
Source organism: Boesenbergia rotunda (assembly GCA_024364735.1). Lineage (NCBI taxonomy): Eukaryota > Viridiplantae > Streptophyta > Magnoliopsida > Zingiberales > Zingiberaceae > Boesenbergia > Boesenbergia rotunda. Next base: position 8,270 of record JAGFNQ010009223.1, on the reverse strand, counting down.
CTGATCTTTAAAGATCAGCTCCATGTTGAAGTTGATCTTCAATCAGCTCCAACATGGTGGGAGCTGATCTTAAAATTGATGTTGCATGGAGTTTATCATTAAAGATCAGCTCCATATATTAGAGTTGGTTTTTAAATACTAACTCCATCGTATTGATATTGGTCTTTAAAATTAGTTTCACATTGGAGCTGGTTATTAAATACTATCTCCAACGTTGGTGCTGAATTTTAAAAATCAAAATCACATTGGTATTGATTTCTAAAAATCAACATCACTTTTAAAAATGTATTGATATTGGTCTTTAAAAATTAGTTTTACATTGGTCTTTAAAAATCAGCACTAATGTATTGATATTAGTCATTAAAAATCAGTTTCACATTAGAGCTAGTTATTAAATAAAAATCAGAATCACATTGGTACTGATTTTTAAAAATCAACATCACTTTTAATATCACTTTGGTACTAGTTTCTACAAATCAACACCACTTTGCATGCTTGAAAGAGAAATCCTTTGCATGCAGGAAAGAGAAAAGTATTTGCATACAGAAGACAGAGAGATATTAAAAAATTTTATATTTGCATGTGTGTGCTAGCCAGATCAGACGTTGCCTTATAAGGGTGTGTAGGCTATTATTTAGATAATTCTTAAGTTCTCTTTTATTTTATTGTTATCTAGTGAGGTTTCGAGAATTGTTTAACGTGTACAATAACTACACCCATTATTGAGAGAATGGTTGTTACTTACCCATTGCTCTTCCTCTATTATGTGCAACTATTGCACACGTTACCATCTAAGATGCCTATATATACGTCCAAGGAAATTAGAGAAAGGAGAAGAGAACGAATCAAGGTTGGTTCATCGTGGGATTTGATTTCTGAACGATGAAGGATTGCTCATTCATTTATAATCGCTCTTTGACAGCTAGTTCTTCTTTGATTTCTTTTCCTAGAGCATTGTAAGTTTTTTTTTCATATGAATTCACGGACACTACAAGAATGAGACCCCCAGGGTGTGATAGAAGCAACCAACCACGACTAGGATTTGAAAATTTGAGAGTTTACTTCGTCAACTTATAATCTATTTGGGAGGAGATGAAGGAAGAATAAATAAAGGGAAGGTATATTTTAACCCTATTTAAAAAAAATGATTAACTATGTCATGTAACATCCAACCTGGAGCGACTGGCTTGGACCCATAGAAGTTTTCCACCGACCGTTAGGGTAAATCAGTGAAGTGCACATATAGGTCTATCATAACAACCAGCATTCCCGGGAACTAACGACCTGGTGCTTCCCCGTCATGTGTCTCCTGCTTGTGTATCTGTATTTACCTCCCTCCATATTCATGGAGTTGGATCTAGGAGGCTCTGAGGCAGCAGACCTGTCTTTTAACAACTAGCATTCTCAGGTCCACTACCCATTAAGGGGAAAAAATTCGATAATATACTGTAATTGAGTTTCGAACTCTAGATTCCTGATTTATCATTGGAGAGCCTAACCATGACACTGTACCCCCAGAGCAACTTTTAAGTCTATTTGAAAAGGAGGTGAGGGAAGGGATGGAGAACTTTTACCCTCCCTTACCCCCGAAATAACCTATTTCCTTACACTCATCCTTCCCCTCCCTTCTCTTTCCATTAATAAATCTCCCCTCACCCATCCAATTAAGGGAGAGGATATGGATCTTATGTGTTAGCCTTATTTCTTGATGACGATGATGATTAACTTTCACATATTTCATAAAATATTTTTTAATTAAATAAAAAAATAAAATAAAGATTTGTCATTTATAATATTGTTTCTCTTTTATAAATTTAAAGGCAAAAGATGTTTGGTTACTCCACGAGTATGTTTGAGTCGAATTTGATTAGGAAGCTAATCATGTCGCTGACATCCTCATAAAATAGTTGATAAATCTATTGTTAATTATTTAATTAATATAAGTAGATATTTGTTATAATGCAAGTAATCACTATAAGAAAAGTTGAAAGACAATACTTTTTATGCATTGTCTATGTGACTTAAAAGCATTGTTAAATTCTACCTTCGAGGTTATATACCCAGATACGAGTCCATGGTCAGAATTTCCCATGGAATAGAGAATGTCGATCAACTATTAATTAAGTTGGTATCGATATATATGTCTTGTCCAATATATCCAATTTGTAGTGATAGGGGTGGATATCTATATTGGTGTTTTCTGAGATTGTGCTTCTTGATCTTCAATAGGTTATTGACAGACCTAATCCCTACTTCCCAATTTAGTATCAGTTGGCACCATAGAAGAATTTACATTCCTTGCATCAAGTTTGGGTTCTAACGTGTCAATTGGTCGTTTCTATGGTCGATCCCAACTACAATTGTGAATTGAGTTGACTCACTAAGTGTCATCATGCTAAAACCAAGTCAGTAAGTACCTAATAGACAGGTATAAAGACAGCTACAATCCAACTAAATTGGAAAGAATCTAATCAAACAAACCTTAGTTCCTACGACATTCAACTTGACAAACAATATCCTAAATAAAGTAGTGAACCGAAAAATGTAAGATAACCACTAGAGATATACCTTACTCTCATATAGCTCAGAGATGCCCTTCGGCTTGTCTTGAGGTCCCAAACTCAGAAAACCATAAATCAACACAAGATAAAAATCCAAAAAACATACACACACACACACACAAACTCATAAACAAAATCGAACCATGCATTAATACTAATAAAATTGTCATGCCCCAAGAGTATATTTGTCCGCTAAATCAAACGATTCCCCTTAATAACAATGCAAAAATTAATTAGCCCCAAACCAATTAAAGTCAACACAAACATTAATGCAATATAAAACCCAATAACTTTTTAAATATAAATATGTGTATGTATGCATGTACATATGATCATACCAAACTAAATAAAATAACAATTATACTATTATAACAAAACTCAAAATTTGATGTAGAGAGAAGACTGTAAACAAAGACAATAAGGCATGTAACTCAACAAAAAAGCAACCCGAGTGAGATTGGCAGTAGGATCTCTAAGCTATAAGACACATCCTCTATGTGTTAACTTGGAAATTAAGGAAATGCAAAAGATAGTGAGGATAATAACTTAGTGAGTATAAGAAAGATAGTGCATGAAGTAAGTGAAAAAAGAAGGAAGCAGTCTTAGGTAATAATACTTACTATTAAGTAATTAAGATCACAAATATAATCATCTGCTAACAAAAATATAAGCAACAACATAACCCTCCACCAACCTGCTCAACTAGGTATAGCCAATAAATCAAGAGTACATATAGTACATCCTAAAAATCACCTGCATAAAACAAGCATAAAACAGGCCTATAATAAGTCTTAACTATGTGCAAACTCATGCTACCACTGTTTGATCTAGTGGATAGATAGGGTCATTGTCTGTGGGCAAATTCATACTATCACTATTTAGTCTTGTGGGCAGATAGGATAAGATAGCTATCTAGCTCCTCTACTACTGACTATGGGCGGAATCATGCTGCCACTATCTAGTTTAGTGGGTAATCAAAGTGTATAAATGTCACACTACCTGTGGACGAACTCATGTTATCACTATTGGGTCTATTGTGCAAATATGGCGTGTAACTATCTAGCAACAGACTGCATGAGAAACACTATCACTATCCTATCTAGTGGGCAATCTAAACGCATAGAGATGCATAACAATGTTCAACAAATAAACAGTAATAATCACGTCCAAGAGTAGAGCACTACAAGCTACACCATAGAATCGCTAAAATAAAGGCACATGCATAAAAAATAAATAATATGGATGACAACAAGGTTGTAAAGGCATCAAGTAGATTAAAATAAAGATGAACAATTAAGTATCAACTTAAGAAGTAAATAGAGCGGAGTCAGGATAAGTAAGTCAATGCTACATAATCAATAGAATGAAAGAAAATCATGTATAAGATTAACGAAATTAAAGAGGTCAAGGAAGAACTGTCCAATATCTCTATTGAAGAATGTTCGACCTTCCAATGAAATCATCGGCCTTTAGCCCGTATCTACAAGTATAAATCATAAAATATGGAGAAAACTCTAAGGATCTATCAATCATTTTATCAACCTATTAATTAATTAATCAATCTATTAATTAATTAACTTATTAATTAATTGATTACAAATTTAAATAATATTCAATAAACCCTCCCCCACCCCTTCTGTGCATTAGTGATTCACTGTTCAATATCAAACTATTAAAATCAAATCTCATTTTAATCAAAGGCTAATCCAATTATTAATTGCTCTTTAATCAATTATTTAATTGATTTATAATCCAAATAAATTATAATCCATGTAGTTATCTAATTATAATTTACTAGTCAATGCATTAGTTAATTAATTAGGTATGCCAATTAATAACCCAAATATGTCAACTAGTTCTTAAACAGATTAATAATCTAATTAATTACTCAATTACTGATTACAACTCAAGTTAACCAATTAACTAGCTTATCAATTAAACAGATTAATCCAATAATTAACACCAATAAAGCTTGATTAACTAAGTATTCCAAATTACAGTTTAAATTAATACGTCAACTTAATTAATTAAGAGTTTAATTAAATATAAACCTGATCCTAATTCTGTTAACAGGATTTATCACGGAATCAATTAAGCCTTACCCTAATTCGACAACCAGTACTTCTTCTTCAGTGGCGACTCACGGCGGCAGGCGGCAGGCGGCAGGCGGCAGGCGGCAGGCGGCAGGCGGCAGGCGGTTGGCCGTAGAACAAGATCGGTGCAGGGAGATGGGGGTCAGTGGTGGGCCGCAACAGCAGCGGCGAGCCTTCAGACAGCAGCGAGCCTTAGGACAGCGGTGGGGGACCGGTTGACGTGAGCAGTCGTGTATCGGAGCACAAGCACAAGGCTTCGAATCGGAGATAGGAAAAGAGTTGAAACAACGGTGTTCTGCTTGGACCGGTGACGGAGACGGGAGGTGGTGACGGGCGACGCGGGCGGCGGGGACGCCGGGGAGGGAATTGCTGAATCTATTTGTTTTTTTTTTTAAATTCAAACGGCTCCCACTTTAAACATGTATTCTACGCACGTTTTATCTTTTATCCATTTATCTCATAAAATATTAAAAAACTCATTTAATATACCAAAAAATCCAATAAATTCTGTATATTCCTATAAATTTGTTTACTTATTAATTATCAATTATTTTGTTATTATTTTACTAAATAAATTCAATTATGACAATTTTAATAGATTAAATCTCTGACTTTTTATCAAATGACGTACCTAAGAATTGGTATTTACCAAAAGGCGTACCATGGTTTCATTTTCACCAAAGGGCGCACTCATTTTAATAAACTTCCTCTTATACCCCTCTCGCTAACACTGTCTTTCTCTTTCTCTCTCAGTAACAAATTCCGAGACGTCTGCACATGTTTTTTCAGACTTTTTATTTTAAAATAATATATTATAAAATTGGCGCTAAAAAATGTAGGGTAAAAAATGAAAAAAATAATCCAACGTGATTTAAAAATATAAATAGATGATCTTTTATATTTGATTAATATAAATAAATATATTTAATAATATTTAATAAATATATTAAATAATATTTAATACATAAATTAATATATATATATATAAATTTAAATTGTTTTGATTCAGGCAGTATGGATTTCAGGCCCACGTTAGGCCTAAAATCTTTTGATTTAGGCCCGAAGTGGACTCAATTTTTTTTCCTATTTTAAAAATATATAAATATATAAAAAAAACCTATCAAAATATGTAATTTCAGATTAAAACGCAAGGTCTGAAGTCACGTTATGAGGGCCTAAACACAGATGTGTTCAGGCCCTCCAGGCCCAAGGAGGGCCTGAACACATCTTGGATAAATGTATGTAAATTAAATAAAAATATCAATAGTTCTAGTTTGAGTTGAGCTAGGAGATGATATTTTTGGGTCCAAACTTCTAATGATTATTAATTATGTTGCAATAGGAGATTTTAAGGTCTATCAGTGGGTTTTCACCAAAACCAACTGATGGATCTAAGATATTTGGATTTCTCAAAATCCAATATCAATAGTTAGAGTCGAGCTAGGAGATGGTATTTTTTGTGTCCAAACTTCTAATGATTATAAATTATGTTGCAATAGGAGTTTTCTATTAAGAATCAGTGGGTTTCGGTGAAAACTCACTGATGGACCTAGGATACTTAGATTTCTCCATGCTTAATATCTCTATTTAGAATTTACTTAGGAGATGTTATTTCTGATGTACAAACTTAGTACCAATAGTTTTCAGTTATATTCTCTAACCGTATCAGTTGACACACAAAGATGTATAAATATGACTGTATCTTAGCGACAGTTAAAAAAAAAACATCTCTTTGAATGTGATTTCAAAAATATAAAGAGATAATTTATTTATATTTGATTAATCTAAATTAATATAATAAATAATATTTGGACCTTTTTATAATTTAAATTATATGGCAATTAAATGATTTCAGAAATATAAATGATTTCAGCGTCATCTTTATGTTTTTCTCAGTGATTTTTATTGTGATTTCAGAAATATAAAGAGATGTTTCTTTACGTTTCAGACTTACGTAAAAAAACCTATCATAACACATGATTTCAAGCTGACGCATGACCTATCAAAATACGTAATTTTATATTCAAACGCAGGGTAAAATCACGCTAGGAGGGTCTGAATACAGATGTATTTGTATTCAGGCCCTCCTTGGGGCGCCTGAATACATTTGTATTCACGTCTTCCTAGTGCGATTTTTTACGTGTTTTGATAGGTCCTGTGTCAGCTTGAAATCATGTGTTATGATAGATTTTTTTACGTAAGTCTGAAACGTAAACAAACATCTCTTTATATTCTGAAATCACAATAAAAATCGCTGAGAAAGACATAAAAATGACACTGAAATCATTTATATTTCTGAAATCATTTAATTTCCATTTAATTTAAATTATAAAAGGTCCAAATATTATTTATTATATTAATTTATATTAATCAAATATAAAAAATTATCTCTTTATATTTTTGAAATCACGTTGAAAAAGATGTTTCATTTAACTATGACCAAGATTCAGTCATATTTATACATCTTTGTGTGCCAACTGATACGGTTAGAGAACATAACCGAAAACTATTGGTACTAAGTTTGTACATCAGAAATAACATCTCCTAAGTAAATTCTAAATAGAGATATTAAGTATGGAGAAATCCAAGTATCCTAGGTCTATCAGTGAGTTTTCACCGAAATCCACTGATTCATCATAGAAAACTCCTATTGCAACATAATTTATGATCATTATAAGTTTGGACAACAAAAATACCATCTCCCAGCTCAACTCTAACTATTGATATTGTATTTTGAGAAATCCAAATATCCTAGGTCCATCCGTCGGTTTTGGTGAAAACTCACTGATAGACCTAAAAATCTCTTATTGGAATATAATTTATAATCATTAGAAGTTTGGACACCAAAAATACCATCTCCTAGCTCAACACTAACTATTGATATTGGATTTTGAGAAATCCAAATATCCTAGGTCTATCAGTGGATTTTGGTGAAAACTCACTGATAGACCTAAAAATCTTCTATTGCAACATAATTTATAATCATTAGAAGTTTGAACACCAAAAATACCATCTCCTAGCTCAACTCTAACTATTGATATTGGATTTTGAGAAATCCAAATATCCTAGGTCTATCAGTGGATTTTGGTGAAAACTCACTAATAGACCTAAAAATCTTGTATTGCAACATAATTTATAATCATTAGAAGTTTGAACACCAAAAATACCATCTCCTAGCTCAACTCTAACTATTAATATTGGATTTTGAGAAATCCAAATATCCTAGGTCCATCAGTGGGTTTTGGTGAAAACCCACTGATAGACATAAAAATCTCCTATTGCAACATAATTTATAATCATTAGAAGTTTGGACACCAAAAATATCATCTCCTAACTCAATTCTAACTATTGATATTGGATTTTGAGAAATCCAAATATCCTAGGTCCATCAGTGAGTTTTGGTGAAAACCCACTGATTGACATAAAAATCTCCTATTGCAATATAATTTGTAATCATTAGAAGTTTGGACACCAAAAATACCATCTCCTACACTACAAAAAAAACTCGATTTTGCGACAAATTTTTAAAAAAAATTCGTCGCAAAAAATTTTTGCGACAAATTTGGCGACAAAAAAAAATTCGTCGCCAAATACTCGTCGCAATATTCTGCGACAA